>JAIUZE010027924.1:0-30894 GCA_022085475.1 Heliosperma pusillum
TATCATTATTTATCGAATTGCCTATCTATTCTTATCGTATCTCACATTTATATCTATATATGCATGATTTTACTTTTGTATTTCCTTCTATGTACGTTTAATGTGATATGGCTGGGAGAACCCGGAGTTACTCCCCACTGACTGTGGCGTTCATGTTTTTCATGGATGAACAGGTTGCTTGCATGGGTGGCTTTTTGCTATGATATTTTGGGTTCAGGTGTGAGCTAGCGGGCGTTGTCCCTGGAAGTTTCACCTCTAGACGATTTTAGCTTATTTGCTAAACACTTTTACTATGTTAACATTTGGAGAGACTTCGTCTCTTGTTGTAGTTTATTTCGTACTTTAGTTTGTAATATTTGACACTCCTCGTATATTTCTTCTTGCATGTATAAAAGTTTTAAAAACTTCATATTTCCGCTATATAATTCACATGCTTGTATGTTTTATATTTCCGCATTTGCGAGGGTTGTCACAACTCTACTCGAAATTCCGTGTGAGTTGCGCCTTTAGGCACTTTTGGGCTTTTTCTCCCATATTTCTCCACTTACCCTTATAACCCTAACTCCCTCACTCACTTTTCCACTCACCTTCTTCCTCTTCAAGTAACCAAAACCCTAAATCCCCCATTTTTGATCAAGCTTGAAATCCACACTACTCCTTCATTCCTTACTCAAATCCGCTAATTTTTTGTCATAATCTTCCCCTCTTATCGTCCTCTATCTTATTTGGTAATAAAATTACCGTCCTTCTAATCCTTCAATTTATCCGTCTTTCTCAAAGGTGAATTATATTCATCTTTTGTTGTCTAATTGTAGGTGGAGATATTCAAGACCTCGACAAAGATTACTACCTAGTGGAGGAGGACCTAGACGAACATTGAAGACGTAAAAAGGTAACAGTGAAGGGTTACTCGATATCAATACGTGTTTTATATGTTTTAGTTGTTGTTTACTAAATGTCTAGTGACATTTATTAGATACGTAATATAGCTTGATGTTAGTAATTGTGTTGAAATTGGATGTGTAACTATAGAATTTATGTTGGTTGATGATTGATGATGATAGTTGATTATAATTGTTGATAGTTGTTAATGATAATTGATGATTTTGGTGAAGTATGCACATTCACGGGTGAATGTGGTCCCAGCCGGCAAACCGGCCGTCGGTCAGCCGACCGGCTGGGAACACGACTGACTTTTCCGAGAATTTTTGGTGTTGTATTGTTCCCAGCCGGGTGCCTGGCCGCCGGTCCCCCTGACAGGCTGGGACCTCGCTGTATTTTTGGATGATTTCGTTTGTTGTTGATGTCCCAGCCGGGTACCCGGCTGCCGGTCCCCCTGACCGGTTGGAACTCACTGCACTGACTCCTTTTAGTAAAATGATCATATCTCTTTCGTTACTTGCTTATTTTGGGCTTGTGACCTACCGTTGGAACCGTAAGAGGATAAGCTATCACCTCCTTCAACAATTTCTGCATTTTAACGTCGAAAACTCTAGTTATGACCGTTTGAAGTGGACCCTTGTTCTAGTTGGTTTCCAAACATGTCGTTGTGAGAGGGGATCTATGTTTCTTATTTAATATGATTCATAAAATTGTTCTAATGCTTATGTATCATGTATTGATTCATTTGTATCATAGTTAAATTTATATAATTCCCTATTCTAATGTTGGGTGACGGTTTTTGATGTGTCCCTCTTTGAGTCGGTTTTACATATGTTTTGATATGAGCTCTAATCGTTGAGTGCTATGAACTCTCATTTCCCTGTCATACTTTATAACCGTTAGACTTAAATGTCGGAGCGGTGAAGTGTAACCATGATGTCGTTGTGCATTTTTTTAGTGGGGATGTGATGGCGTTGTTAGGAGGCGAACGCAATGCGTTGATTGACCCGAACGTCAAATGTTGTATCCTTGCGAGGTGGTGTCATTGCATGTAGCGTACTAGCTTGAATTTTGACTATAGATCTCTTTCCGCCTCTTTCGTGTGGTTTAGCCGAATTTGGGGTACTCGACGTCTTTGTATGATCGAGTCTTGGATGTGGAACGTCATACCACATGTCGAATCGGGAAATGTCTTATTCCGAGAGTCTGGCCAGGTTTAGACTAGGACTGTATCATTATCGTCGTCCTACCGAGAGGATTAGAGTCTTGTGTGTACGAAACGTCTTATCGTACACAATTCCAGGAAACGTCTTATCCCGTGAACATGTTTGTGTAGGTCATGAGTATACGAAACGTCTTATCGTATACGGTTCTGGGAAATGTCTTATCCCGTGGGCTTCCATTGGCTTGTCTTGCTTTTGTACATGATGCTAGTGCGTGCCATTAACCGTGAGAGATTATGTTGTCATATTTGTATGATTGGATGGTTGTTTGTAAGTTGAATTACGTAAACATTGAGTTGGACTCGTGCATGAAATAGATAATCGTCGTGGTTTAAATGTCGAGTCTCTATCTTATCAAGTATATGCCACTAACGGTGAGATATAAGCCCTAATGAGTATATAGTTGCCTAAGGGTAAATTCCCCGAGTTTGTCTATAATCTGATGATTACGGTTTTTTACTTCATACGCCTATATCTTTATATATTGAAATGCTTATTTATCCTTCACGTAATTCACATGTATATTTATACATGTATGCTTCTACTTATGTATTTCCGTTTAAGTATGTTATTTGTGATATGGCTGGGAGAACCCGGAGTTACTCCCGAGTGACTGTGGCGTTCATGTTTTCATGGATGAACATGTTGCTTGGATGGATTTTGCTTGTTTTTGGGTTCGGGTGTGAGCTAGTGGGAGATGGCCTTGACGATTCATCCCTAGACGTTTCTTAGCTAGTTTGCTAATAACTTTATGTTTGATCACGTTTTGAGAGACTACGTCTCTTTGTAGTATATCCTACTTTAGTTTGTATTTATTTGACATTCCTCATACTTTTATTTTGGCATGTAAAAGGTTTTAAAAATACCGTGTTTTCCGCTATATAAATCGCATGCTTGTTATGTTTTATTTTCGCTATCGCGAGGGTTGTCACAGTTGGTATCCGAGCCTATGACGCTCCCGACACACACATGTGAAACCTAAACTTAAATTACTTGACCTTGAAATAATAAATGAGAGATGGGTAGAATTTAAGGACTTTACTTGGTAGTCTCTTTGTTTATGCTAAGTGTTAGGATTAACTTAATTGGTTTTTGTTTCTTATGAAGATGGTTAGAACTCGACTAGTAGAGAATGTCATGCTAGAAGCTCTTACTCAAGGTCTAAAGAATCAACCAGATGCGGCCAATGCTCAAGGTAACCAAGCCCCTCCTCGTAGAGAAGACAATCACTAAGGAGGCTATGCTTGGGTGCCTAACCAAATTGCTAGGAGCAAGATCACGCCGTATGGTGGAGAACCGGATCCTACCGAGCTCTCGGAGTGGTTCCGGGAGATGGAAAAGCAATTCGACTTGTATCAAGTCCGTGATGAAGACAAAGTGAGGATTGCTAAGCACTTTCTTGTAAGGGAAGCTGACAACTGGTGGTCGATTGCTAATCCACCGCTATTCTTGAAATCAATTTCGGTTGGGAATGCTTCAAGGCTCTCGTTGAAGACCGATTTTACCCTAAAGAGCTCAAGCAGCAAAAACTCAATGAATTCATCGAGTTTAAGCAAAGTGACTTGACGGTTCAAGACTTCACCACTCAATTCAACAAGCTTGCTCACTTTGCACCAAGACTCATCAAGGATGATAAAGACCGAGCTTTTTACTATCGTAATAAGCTTAGTGCCTTGCTTCAAAGTAAGGTGAGGAGGAGCTCTACTTCTTTCGGAGAGTTGTATGATGATGCCCTATGGGCCGAAAACTCCATGAAGGCCGTTAGAGATGAAGCGAAGATGAAGAACCCCTCTCCTTTGCCCTCTTTCAATCCTAGGTCAAACTTCCACGACAAAAGATCTTTCATTCCCTCTTCTTCTAATGCCTATGCTAACAAGAGGCATTTCAATGCTCCCTCAAACTCCAATGCTAGAACACTTGCTCCTTATCACCCTCAAGCTAACCCGAATGCGGCTCCTAAGCCCATTGCTCCCCCTCAAGCTCAAGGACGAATTTTGTGACGGTTGTAGGAAACCCGTTCACCCTGGAGTTGGATGCTATGATAGGCCCCTCTTTTGCTTTTTTTGCAAGAAGCCGGGTCACCGCTTTCGTGAATGCCCCGGTCGTCAAACTCCCGCACCCGGTGCCAAATCTAAAGGATCCATCTATGTACTCAGCCGAGCCGAAGCTAATGCTCACCCGGAGATCGTGACTGGTAGGTTCACTTCCTTAGGTCAACCTCGTTTTCCTTTTCCGCCTTCATCTTTTCCATCATATCGTAGTCTTTAGATGATGCCTCCTAGCTTTTCTTTTATCATGTTCGTTTTCCCTACTCTCGTGTGAGGTAGTTTTCTCTTTAGCTAATGTAAGGAGTTAGTAGGTGTATTTTGAGGATGCACCAAATATGGTACCTACCCGCCCTATTGAGTTAGATTCATGTATAGTTGAGGATAAGAAATTGAGGATAAACTTAGGTTGAACCTCTCTTGGTGGTTTTAGACTTTGAAGCTTGATGTTGCGATATCATTTTGAGGATCGAACTAAGCGTGGTGATAGTTTGTTGTGGTTAAGGATTATAGTGATTGCTTTAAAGGTTATGTGGGAATTTATTGTCTTTAGAAGTGGGACCCCAACAGGAATAATTACTTTGTGGAATTTGGATTTCGTGACCAAACTTGAGGAATATTTTCATAAGCGAAGACCGTTGCATTTTAAGTTTTATCGAACCAAATAATTTGATTATGGTCGCATTACCATATGTTTGGCAAAATATAAGTGATTTGTGGTTTAGTACCTGACCTTTCTTGAGGTATTGTGATTTGCCTTTTGAGAATGAGAAGTTCATTGTAAATTTAGGATAATGAGTTTGAAGTAATTTTAATCAAGGGATTTTTATTGTAAGTCTCCTTTACCTTGTGGTTGTTAGCGAACATGTTTCCCTAGATATAAATATTTTTTTGGTGGATTCTAATAAGAGTTTTGATGAAACTAAGAAGATTAGAGTACGTAATTAATCTTTCATATGGATTGTTAGTTGTTGAGTCTACCGTGCCGATGGACTTTAGGAGATACTAATTGGATTTGAATAATTAGGTTAGTTGCTCGAAGCCTCGTGATTATGAAATATTTTTGTAGGAATCTAATGATTGAAAATGTTGAGGTGTAACTTGGATAAATTGAACTCTCTTGAGGACTAGTTTATTCGTGAAGTTGGTGATGTCGAGCTGCGAGCGACCTTTGAATCATCATGGATGAGAGATAGATTTGGATTTCATTTTCCCCTTTTTTTCCCTCGATTTGACCCTTGCTCTTGTTGCTACTCTTCAATCCTTCCCCTTTTTGGTCCATTTTGTTCGTTGGACGTACCTCTTAGTATCGTGATTTGCGAACTTGATGTTCGAGTCACTCTATGTACGTGTAATGCCTTCTTATTTGGATTTTATCTTTGAGAAAACTTTCTAATTTCCATATTGTATTTCTAATTAAACTTTTCAAAGAAGTCTAAAGATGGATTTTGTACCCTCTTTTTGGAGAAAATAGAATTCTTTCGCTTTTATATATTTGGATTTTGTGTTTGGTTGGATGTTTGGACTTGTTATTCGAGACGTCTGGTGACTAGTCCTGCACTTACTAACGCTTGTTTGATTTTCGATTTCACTATTTCGACATTTTTTTGATCAGGATAATTAGAGTTCTCGTTCGCGATGGGTACTCTTGTGATCCGTAAATAAAGTTTCGCACTTATGAAAAATCTCCTTAAACCGTTTTCGAGAAGAACCTCGTTGCATAAATGTTTCCCTTGTAAAAGCTTTCGTGTTAATTATGAAAACCGATTCTTGTCTTTGATACTTTTGTTTTCTACTCTCAAGTTTTGAGGACGAAACTTTTTAAAAGTTGGGGTGATTGTAACATCCGCAAAAGTACCCTATTTTTATATTAAAAATATTATACGGATACTTTTCAGCGTAATTTTAGATTTAGTCTAGAACTTAGTTTCCCGTGTCTAATTTAGCAAATCCGAGTTCGTATTCGGACTCTACTCGAAATTCCGTGTGAGTTACGCCTTAAGACGCTTTTGGGCTTTTTCTCCCATATTTCTCCACTCACCCTTATAACCCTAACTCCCTCACTCACTTTTCCACTCACCTTCTTCCTCTTCAAGTAACCAAAACCCTAAATCCCCCATTTTTTTTATCAAGCTTAAAATCCACATTACTCCTTCATTCCTTACTCAAATCCGCTAACTTTCGTCATAATTTTCCCCTCTTATCGTCCTCTATCTTATTTGGTAATAAATTTACCGTCCTTCTCATCTTTCAATTTATCCGTCTTTCTCAAAGGTGAATTATATTCATCTTTTGTTGTCTAATTAAAGGTGGAGATCTTCAAGACCTCGAAAAAGATTACTACCTAGTGGAGGAGGACCTAGACGAAGATTGAAGACGCAAAAAGGTAACGGTGAAGGGTTACTCGATATCAATACGTGTTTTATATGTTTTAGTTGTTGTTTACTAAATGTCTAGTGACCTTTATTAGATACGTAATATAGCTTGATGTTAGTAATTGTGTTGAAATTGGATGTGTAGCAAGGGAATTTATGTTGGTTGATGATTGATGATGATAGTTGATTATAATTGTTGATAGTTGTTAATGATAATTGATGATTTTGGTGAATTAAGCACATTCACGTGTGAATGTGGTCCCAGCCGACCGGCGAAGAACACGGCTGACTTTTCCGAGAATTTTTGGTGTTGTGTTGTTCCCAGCCTGGTGCCCGGCCGCCGCTCCCCCTGACCGGCTGGGACCTCGCTGTATTTTTGGATGATTTCGTTTGTTGATGATGTCCCAGCCGGGTACCCGGCCACCGGTCCCCCTGACTGGCTGGGACTCAGTGCACTGACTCCTATTCGTAAAATGATCATATCTTATTTGTTACTTGCTTGTTTTGGGCTTGTGACCTACCGTTGGAACCGTAAGAGGATAGGCTATCACCTCCTGTTGGAATTTCTGCATTTGAATGTCCATAACTCTAGGTATGATCGTTTGAAGTGGACCCTTGTTTTAGTTGGTTTCTAAACATGTCGTTTTGAGAGGGGATCTATGTTTCTTATTTATTATGCTTCATAAACTTTTTCTAATGCTCATGTATCATGCATTGATTCATTTTTATCATAGTTAAATTTATATAATTCCCTATTCTTATGTTTGGTGACAGTTTTGGATGTGTCCCTCTTTGAGTCAGTTTTACATATGTTTTGATAAGAGCTCTAATCGTTGAGTGCTATGAACTCTCATTCCCAGGTCATACTTTATAACCGTTAGACTTAAATTTCGGAGCGGTGAAGTGTAACCGTGATGCCGTTGTGCATTTGTTTAGTGGGGATATGACGACGTTGTTAGGAGGCGAACGCAATGCGTTGATCGACCCGAACGTCAAATGTTGTATCCTTGCGAGGTGGTGTCATTGCATGTAGCGTTCTAGCTTGAATTTTGACTATAGATCTCTTTCCGCCTCTATCGTGTGGTTTACCCGAATTTGGGGTACTCGACTTCTTTGTATGATCGAGTCTTGGATGTGGAACGTCATACCACATGTCGAATAGGGAAATGTCTTATTCGAGAGTCTGGTCAGGTTTAGACTAGGACCGTATTATTATCGTCGTCCTACCGAGAGGATTAGAGTCTTGTGTGTACGAAACGTCTTATCGTACACGATACCGGGAAACGGCTTATCCCGTGAACATGTTTGTGTAGGTCATGAGTATACAAAACGTCTTATCGTATACGGTTCCGGGAAATGTCTTATCCCGTGGGCTTCCATTGGCTTGTCTTGCTTTTGTACATGATGCTAGTGCGTGCCATTAACCGTGAGAGATTATGTTGTCATATTTGTATGATTGGATGGTTGTTTGTAAGTTGAATTACGTAAACATTGAGTTGGACTCGTGCATGAAATAGATGATCGTCGTGGTTTATATGTCGAGTCTCTATCTTATCAAGTATATGCCACTAACGGTGAGATATAAGCCCTAATGAGTATATAGTTGTCTAAGGGTAAATTCCCCGAGTTTGTCTATAATCTGATGATTACGGTTTTGTACTTCATACGCCTATATCTTTATATATTGAAATGCTTATTTATCCTTCACGTAATTCAAATGTATATTTATACATGTATGCTTCTACTTATGTATTTCCGTTTAAGTATGTTATTTGTGATATGGCTGGGAGAACCTGGAGTTACTCCCGAGTGACTGTGGCGTTCATGTTTTCAAGGATGAACAGGTTGCTTGGATGGATTTTGCTTGTTTTGGGGTTCGGGTGTGAGCTAGCGGGCGATGGCCTCGACGATTCATCCCTAGACGTTTTTTAGCTAGTTTATTAATAACTTTATGTTTGATCACGTTTTGAGAGATTACGTCTCTTTGTAGTATATCCTACTTTAGTTTGTATTTATTTGACATTCCTCATACTTTTATTTTGGCATGTAAAAGGTGTTAAAAATACCGTATTTTCCGCTATATAAATTGCATGCTTGTTATGTTTTATTTCCGCTATCGCCAGGGTTGTCACAAAATATTTACTCAACATATGCATTCAGAGAACATTAAAGGAATTGTTACCGAACTCTTTCCTCATTAATAAATCACAAGTTATGTGTTTACTACCTAAGTGACTTGAAACGTAGAAAGACAGTCCCAAAACGGAGACTATTCAAGAAATACTCCTAACGAGTAATTTTTGAACGGTACTAAGTCAATATCAACACATGTAATAATTTTAACATCCACAACACATGTAATAATTAGCTACTAACATTTAAATTAGCTCAATTGAACCTGATTAAGCCAACAATTAGCTACTATATTAAATCAAATAAAGACAATCAAATAAACTAACAACAACAATAATTTCATCATAAAAAGTAATAATGGCTACTATCCCAAGTCAATTAAAGACAAACAAATGATGAAGACGGATGGAGGAATTAACTAACAACAACAATAATTTCATCATAAAAAACAATAATGGCGACTATCCCAAGTCAATTAAAGACAAACAAATGATTAAGACGGAGGGAGGAATTAACTAACAACAACAATAATTTTATCATAAAAAACAATAATGGCTACTATCCTAAGTCAATTAAAGACAAACAAATGATTAAGACGGAGGGAGGAATTGAAATAAAGGTAAATATATTACCTAATGATAAAAATAAGCAAGCACGGTGAAAGGCAGCGGCGTCAAGTGACAGTGGTCGTCGTCGGAGGTAGGTAGTGGTGGTCGTCGTCGGATCTACAAGAAATAAATAAAGATTGAGTAAAAAATTAAAAGGAGAAAGGTGATTAAATATAAGAACAAAAGAAACGTAACAGAGAATTTCGGGAGGTGGTGGTAGGAGGTGGTAGCCGGATGTAGTGGTAGGAGGTGGTAGCCGGAGGTGTGGGTAGTCGAATTTGGGAATTTAGGGGTTAGGTTTTAGGAAAAATGGAATTGGGGGAATGGGGAAGACGACGACATGTTTCAATTTCCTTCTTCTCCAATCCTTCTTCTCTCGAAACACACCTCCTAAACATGCCATCACCACACTTACAGAAAAGATGCGGGTCATTCCAAAAGTAGCGTTTTGAATCATGTTTCAATTTCCTTCTAGCTCTAGCATCTAGTTCCTCCGGAATGAACTCACTCACAATAAAATTCGCCAAGTCCGCAAACCATGGTGATTTTCAACTAATCATCATCAAGCTATCTTCTCTTAGCCACTCATTAATTGGGCGACTCTCACCTTTCAACCCATGATCTTCGATAGTCAACCTAGACAAGTGGTCGGCAACAACATTTTCCACACCCGCCTTGTCTCTAATCTCCAAGTCGAACTTTTGAAGTAATAGGACCCACCTCAAGAGTCTTGGCTTTGCATCTTTCTTCACCAACAATTGCCTCAAGGCGGTGTGATCTGAGTACACCACCACCTTAGAACCAACAAATTATTGCCGAAACCGTTCCACGGCATGCACAATATCCAACATTTCTTTCTCCGTTTTAGCGTAATTAACTTGCGTTTGATCTAGGGTCTTGCTAGTGTACTAGATGACATGGTGCCTCTTGTCCACCACTTGCCTAAGCACCGCCCTGACCGCATAATCGGAGGCGTCACACATTACTTCAAAGGTAAGGCTCCAATCCGATGAGCGGCTTACGGGAGCCGTCACAAGGGCCTCTTTCAACCTACAAAAAGAACTCAGGCAAGAATCATCAAATACAAAAGAGGTGTCCATGAGAAGAAGGGAAGTCAAAGGCTTTGCAATTTTGGAGAAATCCTTGATGAAACGTCGGTAGAAGCCCGCATGGCCTAGAAAGATCCTCACTCCTTTCACATTTGTAGGGGGTGACAAGTTTTCTATCACCAAAACCTTAGCCTTATTAACTTCTATTTCTCTCTTAGACACGACGTGACCAAGCACAACCCCCTCCTCCACGATGAAGTGGCATTTTTCCCAATTTAGGACGAGGTTGTGCTCCTCAAACCTTTTCAAGACATTTTATAAGTTCAATAATCCAAGATCAAACGAGTCTCCATGGACAGTAAAATCGTCCATGAAGACTTCCATACTTTTCTCAAGAAAATCGGCAAAAATTGTCGTCATGCATCTTTGAAACGTCCCCGGAGCATTACAAAGCCCAAAGGGCATCCTCTTATAAGCATACATTCCGATGGGGCAAGTGAAGGTGGTCTTTTCTTGGTCTTCCGGGTGTATGAGTATTTGGAAAAACCCGGAATAACCATCAAGAAATGAGTAGTAGGAATGCCAGGCTAGTCTTTCGAGCATTTGGTCTATAAATGGGATGGGGTAGTGGTCTTTGAGGGTGGCGGGATTTATTTTGCGATAATCAATGCATATCCGCCACCCGGTCACCGGCCTAGAAGCGAGGAGAGTCCCAACCTCTTGTTCCACCATAGTCACCCCACCTTTCTTGGGTACTACATGCATGGGACTCACCAACGAACTATCGGTGATTTGGTAAATAATGCGGGCCTCTAGCAATTTCATGACCTCAGTTTTCACTACCTCCGCCATCTTGGGGTTCAACCTACGTAGGCCATCCACTTTAGGCTTACTACCCTCCTCCAAGACTATTCGATGCATGCAAAGACGAGGACGTAAGACCTTGATATCGTCAATGTTATATCCAAGTGAGCTTCTATGAGCTTTCAAGACTTTCAATAGTTCAAATTCTTGGTGCTCACTCAAATTAGCATTGATAATAACGTGATAAGTATCTCCCTCACCTAAAAAAGAGTACTTAAGTGAAGGAGGTAGGGGCTTGAGTTGTACCTTTGGAGGTAGAAGGCCCTCCAACATCTTCAAAAGCTCATCATCTACCTCATGGTCTTCTCTCATTTCCTCATCATAATGTGCCACTTGTAGAGTCTCTTCTTCATGTTTCTGTTCTTATTGTACCTTTGCAACCACCTCTTCTATGGCTTCTATGGAGCAAGCTTTATGAAACATCGGTCCCTTAAATAAATGAGGAAGATTAAATTCTAGGATTTCGTTCTCCACCCTAAAGGTTAGCCGCCCTTCCCTCACATAAATGAGGACTCCTCTGGTACCCAAAAAGGGCCTACCGAGGATGATGGGAGTGTGACTATCATCCGAGATATCTAGAACAACGAAATCCGTGGGAATTAAAAACTTGCCAACCTTAACAGGTATGTCTTCAAGCACACCCAAAGGTTGCTTAACGGACCTATCCGCTAGTTGAAGAGTCATTGAAGCGTGAGTCAAGCTATCAAGCCCAATTCTTTTTGCAATTGTCAAAGGAATGACACTCACACTTGCACTGTTCACACAATGCCCTTGAAATTAGGACACCCCCTACTAAACATGTAATTGAGAAACTTCCGAGGTTCCCAAGATTTTTAGGCATTTTAAAAGAGTTAGGATTTATGAGGAGAGCACTACACTCTGCCTCCATAAGCATAACATCTTGGGTACCCAAAGTTCTCTTGTGAGTCAAGATGTCCTTAAGAAATGTTGAGTAACTAGGCATGTTTAATATGACCTCGGTGAAAGGCAAGCTTACTTCAAGTCCCTCAAGAATTTTTCGGAATTGTGTGAACTTGAAGTTTTCCTTTGTGTTTAATGCTCTAGAAGGGTAGGGGATGTCGGAGCCAACAAGTTGATAATCGGGAGATACCTTTGGAGTGGGAGTTTTCATAGTTACCTTAGCTTTTGCTCTTTGTTGCACCTCTAGTCCTTCCTCATTGGCCTCCGTGCCCATCTCCTCCTTATAAGGCACACTTTCAACACACCCATGTTCACCCTCCTTGGGTTGATTGTCAAGGCTTGAGCTTCCATAAACTTTACCCTTTCCCTTGTCATCATCTTTCAACTCCAAGGTGGGAGTCAAAACGGGCTCTTCAATTTCGTCACCCTCCTCAACATGCTCTTCATATGGACCTTCATCATTTACCATGTCCATGTAAGGGTTTTCGAGTACTAGCCCACTCCTCAAAGTCACCGCACATGCTTGGTGACTTGAGGAAGCATTCTTGGAGCTTTTCCATTGAGCAAGAAGACCTCCCGGAGGCCTTTGAGGATTGTTTAATGCTTGAGAAGCCAACCTTGCTTCCAATTCCTTCACTTCTTTCTTGTGACCATTAGTGTAATTTTGCAAGGCTAAGTAATTTTGGATTTCCATGTTCTTGACAAGTTGCAAAACATCATTCATGGAAGGCTCATTCTTTTGGTGAGGTTGGTGGGTCAAAGGGAGTGCAAATCCATAGTCATTCCGACTACTTGAACCTTGATTGTTGTTCCTTTGATTGTTGAAATTTCCTTGTTGGTTGTTGTTATAATTAACTTGTTGTCCTCTTGGACCTTGACATTTGAAGTTCGGTCCTTGATTGTTGTGGTTGAAATTTGGTCCTTGGCCTTGGAAAGATCGTTCGTGGAACCCTTGATTTTCTTGGTTGTTTTGGTAAAATTACCCTGGCCTTGGTTGTTGAAATTTGATTTCTTTTCGTTTTGGTTCCAATTACCTTGACCTTAATTCCAATTCCCTTGATTTTGAAAGTTAACATGAGTGTTGTAACTTTGATCATTGAAACTTTGGTTTTGAAATTGGTTGTGACCTTGGCTTTGTTCTGAGTTGTTGAATTGGTTGTTGTTGTTTCCTCTTGGAAATTGAGCTCCACCTCTAGGTTTGGAAAAACCTGGAGGATTGGAAGTTGGAGCTTGTGAGTGTTTAGGGTTTAACACATTTTGGCTTTTATAGCTCATATTTGGGTGACTTCTCAAACCCGGATGATAGAAGTTGGAGTTGGGATTGTAAGTACCTTGGTTTTGGAAGAGAGGCCTTGAGGGCCTTGGGTTATTGTTGACCCCTTGAAAGGCATTTACATGTTGAAAGTCACTCCCTCCTTCATTGTCATATGACACATTATTCCCACAAACTTCAAAAGTGTGTCCATACCCATTACAAATTTCACAAGTAGGGGTTTGATAAGCTTCCACCATGGGAGGTGCATAAGACCCACTAGCTTCATTCACATGATGGCCTTGGCTTTGATTGTGAGCCTTTTGAAGCTCGGCCAAACCTTTGGTAATGGTTTGTGTGAGCAAGTCAATTTTTGCATTAGTGTCTGCATTTGAAAAATTTTCACTTGGGTATTTCGTAATCCTCCTCAAGCTATTTCCTCTAGTTCCATAGCTAGCCTTCGACTCAACCATTTTTTTTATCAATGCCGATCCTTGTTGGTCATTCAAATGATCGAAACCTCCACCCGCAAATGCATTCACCATTGCCTTGGTTTGGGGGAGAAGAGTATGAAAGAATGTTTGAGTGACATACCAATCCTTTATGCCATGATGAGGGCAACGGGCAGGTAAATAAATAAATCGATCCCATGCCTCTCCCAAGGATTCTTTATCCTCTTGTTGGAAGGTTGTTATCTCATTCCTTAGCATTACCGTTTTTGAGGTGGGGTAATAATTTCTTAGAAATTCCTTAGCTAAGGCATACAAAGTAGTAAAAGTATTGGGAGGATGGTTATTCAACCACCTCTCTGCCCGGTCTTTAAGAGAAAAAGGAAACAACATTAGATAACGGGTTTCCTCGTGCACGCCATTTCTCTTCATGATTGCTACCATACTCTTAAATTTCCTCAAGTGAGCATGCACATCCTCATCGGGAAGGCCTCCAAAACTATCCCGATTAATCGAACTCACTTGAGCAGGGTGTATTTCGAAGTTATTTAGAGCCAAAACACCGAAATTGATTGGAGATTGGGTATCATCATGATTAGGTCGGTTACGGTCACGTAGAGTAGTCATTTGTGGTTGGTTTTGTTGTTGTGGTGTTCTAGGTGGTGAATTTGGTGGTGTGTTTTGTAAATTATTGTAGAAAGGGCTTTCGAATGTGGGTTCAATGGTGTTGTTTTGTGGCTGATTGGTTGTTGGAGTTGATGTAGAAGAGGTTGAAGTATTCGCTTTTTGACGCCTAAGCGTTGTTGAATTTCTTACCCGAGCAAGTGTATTAGCTCTTAGAGTCCTAAATAATCTTTCGGGCTCCGGATGGCTCAAAAACGACCCTTCACCCCGAGGCATGCACTCAAAAACAACTCAAAAGCAAGTTAGACTCCTAGTGTGTTTTGGGCACACTAGGGAAAGACAATAATTCAAGGCACTCTACAAATAGTCAAGCAATTAAACACCAACAAAAACAACAATAAGTAACTATGACTAAATCTAAGACACAAAGCAAACTATGAGGTTCGTAACGCCATCCACGGCAACGGCGCCATTTGATGAAGAGTGATTTATCGTCAATTCACACATCAAAGAAAAACCCAATATAAGTAGTAAATAGGGGTCGAATCAACGAGGATGGAGGGGTCAACCACAAGCTTGATTGCGTCCTATTTTAGCCTTACAAGAGTTGAATTAGGTGATTAAGTACGAATTACTAAATGCAACAAATCGCTAAAAATGTTAAGGTTGTAAACAATATAAAAAAAAACTAAGGTAAAGGGTTGACCTTAGGGGGATCCATAGGTTAGTCAAGTAATTAGCAAGTGAGAAACAAGTTTGAGTAGAATAAACTGCCAATGTTTCAACAATTAATAATTTTCAACAAAGCTATCCTATTTGTCTCAAATTACTCATATAAACACTATTCTAATCATCTCTACCGTCGTCGCTTAAGGAGATAATCAAACAATACTCGATAAAGTGTGTAACTTTCGTTTAGACATTTCATCGAACACCTAGTGTTCATATGGGTAACACTCGAATTATCACCACAAGTCTACTAATTACTCAACCAATTCTCCCACATAATCCTCCCTTAGGCTCCCCTAAACCCTAGAGGGAGACTACTCACTCATGTTGAGGGAAAACAAGCAACTAAACAATTAGAATGAGGAGATGAACATCATATTTTAGAAAAGAGCAATTCTAACAATCAAACTAGTGGAGCCAGTGTCCTCCACAGTTAGTGCAATAACATAAATAAATCTCTGTAGGTTCACAGGGTATACTTTGTATAATAATCAGTTGATTAACGTTTATCAATAACGGTTGGCTCGCTAGAAGTTTGACGTTATTGTCATTTTATTATGGCGGTGATCAACTGGTCCCTATAAGTCACACCTATAGGATGTGTCTGAGAGATGTGATTATATGAATAATATAGTCATATTGATGCCTTATACGACTAAAAGGTTAGTCGATGTATTTGACTAAAAGGTTAGTAAAAAATGATGATGATAGACGGATTAAACTGTTAATTCGTAAATTGAATATAAACTGTTATATTTAATTAATGTAAATAATGTTAGCTTAAACGAACTAATCAGTTAATTCGTGATTAAATATAAACCGTTATATTTAATTAAGCAAATGTATTACTCGTAATAATTATTGTAAATATTGTGAGACATGTATTAATAAATCGACTGCAAAAGGTTGAGTGGACTTATTTATAACATGACGATATTAGTGACGATAATTATAATAATACAATGGATGTTATTTACTAGGTGTGACCGAAAAATATGAAGCAATAAATGGATATATCTACTCGGTCCAAATCGGTTTGGAAAGGATCCTAATTGCAATTTTTTATTTTAGGAAAACCTAGCTAGTATGATTAGGAGAGGATAAAAAGAAAAATACTTATTGTTTTAAAAAAGAAAATGACGGCACAAACACATACATTAGGGTGATTTTTCTCTCAATTTTTCTCTCTAGATCTATCATCAAACCTCACATAAAATTAGCGGTAATTTTTGTATAATCGTTCTAGCACGATTAAGGCATATCAAGGAGCATCTTGGGTGCAACTTGTAGGAGATATCATACCTTTGATATTGTTCTTAGGCCTATTTGCAAGGACCAAAGGTTGATTTTTATCTCTTATTGTAACACCCGCAAATGTACCCTATTTTTATAGTAAAAATATTTTACGGATAGTTTTCAGCGAAATTTAGTTTTAATTTAGAATTTAATTTCCCGAGTCGAATTTAGAATTTCCGAGTTCGTATTTGGATTTTACGCGAGATTTCAAGTGAATTCCGTCTTAAGTCGTCTTTGACTTTTTCTTAACTTTTCCACTTACACATCTCATACTCCCTCTTAACCTAGTTCATTTCACACAACTCAATTTTACTTCATCACTAAGAAAACCAAAGAAAACCTAGCTTCCATAATCATCCAATCTTAGAATCGTCATAACTCGCTCATTTCTTGCTCAAATTCAAGTAAGTTCGTCTCATTCTTCCCCTCTTATCTTCCTCTATCCGTATTGATAATAAAATTACCGTTTTTCTCGCTTTTCAAACTTTCCATCTTTCTCAAGGTGAAGAATATTCATCTTTTATTAACTATTTGTAGGTGGTGACCTTCAAGATTCCGACAAAGACTATTTCTTAATCGAAGAGGACCTTGACGCGGAGTGAAGACGCATAAAGATAACGGTGAAGGGTTACTCGATATCATTTACGTGTTTTACATGATGTCTATGTTAGAATTCGTATTTAGAATACGATTAGAAAGCTTAGGAATTGTATTATTGATAATGATTGTTGTTAGTTGATGATTGTTGATGATGAATATTGATTGTTGATAGTTAATAGAAGTAAATTATGAGAATTGAAAATGATTGAACATTGAATTGATGCTCACAGATGAATTGGGGTTCCCAGTCGGGTTACCGGCCGCCGGTCTGCCCACCGGCTGGGAACAAATCAGTAAGAAACTTTGGATTTTTTGTGTATTGGTGCTCCTGGCCTGGTGCCCGGCCGCCGGCCCCAAGACCGGCCTGGAACATGCTGCCCTTTTCTATGTGATTTTAATATTATGCTTGAGGCGCAAGCCGGGTAACCGGCCGCCGGTCCTCTGACCGTCCGGCAACACGGCTGAGTATATTTCCTTATAATTTCTAAACACGTAATTTATAATAGTTCGCATGATTCGTTTTTCATATAATTTTACGTAGTGACTTAAAATATTAATGTTTTGAATATATGATATTTCATTCGCTTGTATCACATGTTTTGTGACGGTTTTTGGTATGTCCCACTTTGAGTCGGTTTTTACAAATGATACGGTTTGAGTACTTATTTGTTATGTGCTTTGTACTCTCATTCCCTTGGCTACCTCCACGTTCGTAAGTCTGGAATGTCGAAACGGGGATGTATCCTACTGCTTAATTGCATGTGTTAGTGGGCATACGACGACGTTGTCGGGAGGCGAACGCTTTGCGTTGATCGACCCGGCCGTCAAATGTTGTGTACTTGCAAGGTGGTGTTATTTGCATGTACCGTATCGCTTGTTTTGAGGCTTGTGCTCTTTTCCGCCTCTTTCGTGAATATCGACTGAATTTGGGGTACTCGGCATCTATGATTGACTGAGTCTTGGATGCGAAATGTTATCGCATGTCGAATCGGAAAATGTGATTCGGAGAGTCTGGCCAGATTTAGACTAGGACCGTATTATTATCGTCGTGCTACCAGGAGGAAATTAGTCTACATATACGAAATGTGATCGTGTATGCGTTCAGGGAAATGTGATCCTGTGGATGCCTTTTAATCATACTTGCCATGTACACGGTGCTAGTGCGTTTCATTTACCGTGAGAGAGGTCGTCAATGTATTGTTATGTGTGGATGGATGATTACATGATTTATTATTCATGATCATTCCATGACTTGGCATGGTTTGTTTGTCGAGTCTCAATCTTATCAAACTTATACCGCTAACGGTGAGATGTAAGCCCTAGTGAGCGTATTCAGTTGCCTAAGAGTGTCTTCCCCGAGTCTTTGTATAACATGATGGATTCGGATTTGTATTTCATATGCTCTTATCATTAAATATCGAATTGCCTATCTATGCTTATCGTATCTCACATGTATATCTATATATGCATGCTTCTACTTTTGTATTTTCTTTTATGTACGTTTAATGTGATATGGCTGGGAGAACCCGGAGTTACTCCCCACTGATTGTGGCGTTCATGTTTTTCATGGATGAACAGGTTGCTTGCATGGATGGCCTTTTGCTTAATATTTTGGGTTCG
This sequence comes from Heliosperma pusillum, assembly GCA_022085475.1. Lineage (NCBI taxonomy): Eukaryota > Viridiplantae > Streptophyta > Magnoliopsida > Caryophyllales > Caryophyllaceae > Heliosperma > Heliosperma pusillum. The sequence continues at coordinate 18,671 of JAIUZE010027924.1, forward strand.
GGTGTGAGCTAGGGGACGTTGTCCCTGGATAAAACACCTCTAGACGTTATTTAGCTTGTTTTGCTAATCACTTTTACTTTGATAACATTTGGAGAGACTACGTTTCTTGTTGTAGTATATTTTGTACCTTGGTTTGTAATATTTGACATTCCTCGTATTTTATATCTTGCATGTAGAAAAGTTTTTAAAATACCGTATTTCCGCAAATTTAATCACATGCTTGTATGTTTTATTTCCGCATTCGCGAGGGTTGTCACAGTTGGTATCAGAGCTTTATCGCTCCCGACGCACACACATGAACCCTAACTTAAACTACTTGACCTTAAAATAATAAATGAGAGTTAGGTAGAAGTTAAGGACTTTACTTGGTAGTATATTTGAATATGCTAATTGATAGGAGTAACTTATTTTGTTTTTGTTTCTTATGAAGATGGTTAGACCACGAATGGTAGAGAATGTCGTGTTGGAAGCTCTTACTCAAGTGCTGAAAAATCAGCAAGATGCAGCTTTAGCTCATGCCAACCAGGTTCCCCCTCGAAGGGAAGATAACCATCAAGGTGGCTACGCATGGGTAGCTGGACAAATAGCTAGAAGTAAGATTGTACGATATGGTGGAGAGCCGGACCTTACGGAGCTATCAGATTGGTTCCGTGAGATGGAGAAGCAGTTTGATCTATACCAAGTCCGAGAAGAGGACAAGGTAAGGATCGCAAAGCACTTCCTTGTGAGGGAAGCTGATAATTGGTGGATTATCACTAGTGCCACCGCTACTCTCGAGGATGACTTCAACTGGGCTTGTTTCAAAGCTCTAGTGGAAGGTAGATTCTATCCTAAAGAGCTTAAACAACAAAGGCTCAAGGAGTTCATTGACTTTAAACAAGGCAACTTGTCAGCTCAGGACTTCACTACGGAGTTCAACAAGCTTGCTCATTTTACTCCGAGGCTTATCCGAGATGACGAGGACCGAGCCTTCTATTTTCGAAACAAGCTAAGTGCCATTCTTCAAAGTAAAGAGAGGAGGAATACTACTTCCTTTGGGGATCTTTATGATGATGCCTTGTGGGCTGAGAATTCCATGAAGGCTATTAGAGATGAAGCTTTGATGAATAATCCCTCTCCTTCTTTCACTCCAAGACCAAATGTTTATGGGAAGAGACCGTTCATTCCGTCTTCCTCTAGCTCTTATGCTAACAAGAGGAGATTCAAACCTCCTTCCAATGAAAATGCAAGAGCTCCTGCTCCTTTCTTTCCTAGAGCTACTTCAAATGTGGCTCATAGGCCTTATGCTCCTCAAGCTCAAGCTCAAGGTCGCCAATGTAACCGTTGTAGACAACCATACCATCCCGGTGTGTCTTGTACCAACCGACCTTATATTTGCTACTTTTGTCAAAAGGGTGGTCACCGTTATGATGATTGCCCCGATCAAAAGTTGCCCCCTCCTCCTGCTAAACCTAAGGGTTCCGTCTTTGTCATGAGCCGTGCCGAAGCCGATGCTCATCCAGAGATCATTACGGGTATGTTCTCAATCTTAGAGCAACCGTGTCTTATTCTTTTTTATACCAGTGCTTTAATGTCTTTTGTGTCTTCGACTTATGCTAATAAATTATCTATCGAGCCTACATCTAGTGAGGATACTCCCATATCCTTACCTTCCGGAGATATTATCTCTTGTTCTACTCTTTATTCTAATGTCCCAATATCTATTGCGGGTTATCTCTTGTTCTACTCTTTATTCTAATGTCCCAATATCTATTGCGGGTTCTATCTTTCCCGCTAATCTCCTGAAGTTCCCTCTAGGAGAGTTCGATATAATTTTAGGTATTGATTGGTTAGCATTGTATCATGCTAGGTTCGAGTGTCGTGATCAAAATATTTATTTAAAGAGTCCTCTAGGAGTTAGAATAACCTATAAGGGATCTCATCCCCGAAAAGGTGTGTCTTTAATTTCCGCTATGAAATTGGTAAGTATGGTTAGAAAAGGTCACCAAGCATACTTGTGTATTATGACTTCTTCAACTACCTCTTTGCCAAGTATTGAAGATGTGCCTATTGTTCGAGAATTCGTTGATGTATTCCCTGAAGATTTGCCCGGGATTCCTCCCAAGCGTGATGTTGAGTTCTCTATTGATCTTGTACCTGGTTCTGGACCCATAGCCAAAGCTCCTTACCGTATGGCTCCGACCGAATTAAAGGAATTAAGGAAGCAGCTAGATGATATGATTGAGAAGGGTTTTATTCGACCAAGTGCCTCGCCTTGGGGTGCTCCCGTTCTTTTTGTGAAGAAGAAAGATGGTTCTATGAGGCTTTGTATTGATTATCGTGAGTTGAATCGGATTACAATCAAGAATAGGTATCCTTTACCAAGAATTGAAGATTTGTTTGATCAACTAAAGGGTGCTTCTACTTTTTGCAAGATTGATTTGAGATCCGGTTATCACCAAATTCCCGTTCGTGATGTTGATATTCCAATGACCGCTTTTAGTACAAGGTATGGTCATTATGAGTTAAAGGTGATGCCATTTGGATTGACGAATGCTCCAGCTATCTTTATGGATCAAATGAACCGCACATTTAGTGAGTATCTTGACAAGTGTGTGGTGGTATTCATTGATGATATTCTTATTTTCTCCAAGTCCGAAGAAGAGCATGATATTCATCTAAGGACTATTTTGGGTGTTCTCCGTCGACAGAAGTGGTATGCTAAATTCTCCAAGTGTGAATTTTGGTTACCAAAGGTGTCCTTTCTTGGGCATGTGATTTCTAAAGAAGGTGTGATGGTGGATCCTTCGAAGATTGAAGCTGTGGTGGATTGGAAGAGTCCGACCGATATTAGAGAAATTCGAAGTTTTCTTGGTTTAGCTGGTTATTACCGTAGATTTGTCAAGGATTTCTCTAAGCTTGCTAGACCGATGACCCAGTTGTTGAAGAAGAAAACAAAGTTCCTATGGAATGAAGCTTGTGAAGCTGCTTTTCAAGAGTTAAAGAAGAGGTTAACTACCGCTCCGGTGTTGACTTTGCCTGAAGATGGAGTAGACTTTGATGTCTATTGTGATGCTTCCAAGATGGGATTGGGTTGTGTTCTTATGCAAAATAGGAAAGTGGTGGCGTATGCTTCGAGGCAGTTGAGAGTTCATGAAGTGAACTATCCTACTCATGATTTGGAATTGGCCGCCGTTGTTCATGCTTTGAAAGTATGGAGACATTATTTAATTGGAGTTCATTGTCGTATCTTCACCGATCACAAGAGTTTGAAGTACATATTTACTCAAACAGAGTTGAATATGAGGCAAAGAAGATGGTTGGAATTGGTGAACGATTATGATTTTGAGTTATTGTATCATGAAGGGAAGGCAAACGTAGTTGCCGATGCTCTTAGTAGGAAAGCTTCTCATGCATTGAATGCTATGCGGGTATTACCCGATGATCTTTGTGCCGAGTTTCGAAAGTTGAGTTTGGAATTCGTGGAGCGTGGATTTGTTTATGTTGGTGCTATGACTGCCGAATCTGTTTTTCTCCGTGAGATCCGCGAAAGCCAAGTTGATGATCTTACCTACAAGTCTATTCAAGCCAAACTTCTTGAAGGAAAAGCTAAAGATTTCAAGTTTGATGATGAAGGTGTTCTTCGTTTCCATGGCCGTTTGTTTGTGCCTAATGCTCTTGATTTGAGAAAGCGAGTTCTTGATGAAGCTCACCTTTCCCCTTATTCTATTCACCCCGGTGGTAATAAGATGTACAAAGACTTGAAGCTACAATTTTGGCGGCCGAACTTGAAGGGTGATGTTGTGTCTTATGTTGGAAGATGTCTTACTTGCCAACAAGTGAAGATTGAACACAAGAGGCCCGGTGGATTGCTACAACCGTTGGATATTCCGCTATGGAAGTGGGAATCTATTTCTATGGATTTTGTTATGGCTTTGCCGAGGACCGTTGGAGGTAAAGATGCCGTTTGAGTTGTTGTTGATCGTTTGACCAAGTGTGCTAGATTAATTCCGATCAAAGAAACCTGGAGTTTGGATCGACTAGCAAAGGCCTATGTTGATGAGATTTTTAGATACCATGGTGTTCCTATGGAGATTATATCGACCGAGATCCGAGATTCTGTTCGAGATTTTGGAAGGCTTTACAAGAAGCCATGGGTAGTAAGCTGTTGATGAGTACCGCTTTTCATGCCGCTACGGATGGTCAAACCGAGAGGACTATATAGACTTTAGAAGACTTGCTTAGGGCTTGTGCACTCGACTTCCAATCTAGTTGGGAAAAGAGTCTACCGTTGGTGGAGTTTTCTTACAACAATAGTTATCATGCATCTATCAAGATGGCTCCTTATGAAGCTCTTTATGGAAGGAAATGTCGGAGTCCTATATGTTGGAATCAATTGAGTGATGTTCGTGACTTAGGCCCTGATGTTCTTGTTGAGACCATTGATAATGTGAAGGTCATTCGTGATAGAATGAAAGCCGCTCAAGACCGTCAAAAGTCTTATGCCGATATCCGAAGAAGACCGTTAGAATTTGAGGTTGGAGATAAAGTGTTCTTGAAAGTATCTCCAATGAAGGGTGTTAAACGGTTTGGTGTTAAGGGTAAATTGAGCCCGAAATACATTGGACCCTTTGATATTGTAAAAAGGATTGGTGCCGTTGCTTACAAGTTGGATTTGCCCCCGCATTTGGCTAAGGTTCATGATGTATTCCATGTTTCTCAATTGAGAAAGAATGTTAGTGATCCGAGCCATGTCTTTCAAAGGGAAATGCCCGAGCTTGAACCAAATTTGTCCTTTGAAGAGAAGCCGATCCACATCCTAGATCGCAAGGATAAGAAGTTGAGAAATAAGATGGTTCCTTTAGTGAAAATCTTGTGGAGATGTGCTAATGTCGAAGAAGAGACTTGGAAAACGGAAGCTTCTATGCGTAGTAAATATCCGAGTCTATTCGAGTAAGGTATCTTTCTTTCCCTCAAGTTTCGAGGGCGAAACTTTTTAAAAGGTGGGGTGATTGTAACACCCGCAAATGTACCCTATTTTATAGTAAAAATATTTTACGGATACTTTTCAGCGAAATTTTGTTTTAATTTAGAATTTAATTTCCCGAGTCGAATTTAGAATTTCCGAGTTCGTATTTGGATTTTACGCGAGATTTCAAGTGAATTCTGTCGTAAGTCGTCTTTGACTTTTGCTTGACTTTTCCACTTACACATCTCATACTCCCTCTTAACCTAGTTCATTTCACACAACTCAAACTTACTTCATCACTAAGAAAACCAAAGAAAACCTAGCTTCCATAATCATCCAATCTTAGAATCGTCATAACTCGCTCATTTCTTGCTCAAATTCAAGTAAGTTCGTCTCATTCTTCCCCTCTTATCTTCCTCTATCCGTATTGATAATAAAATTACCGTCTTTCTCGCTTTTCAAACTTTCCGTCTTTCTCAAGGTGAAGAATATTCATCTTTTATTAACTATTTGTAGGTGGTGACCTTCAAGATCCCGACAAAGACTATTTCTTAATCGAAGAGGACCTTGACGCGGAGTGAAGACGCATAAAGGTAACGGTTAAGGGTTACTCGATATCATTTACGTGTTTTACATGATTTCTATGTTAGAATTCGTATTTAGAATACGATTAGAAAGCTTAGGAATTGTATTATTGATAATGATTGTTGTTAGTTGATGATTGTTGATGATGAATATTGATTGTTGATAGTTAATAGAAGTAAATTATGAGAATTGAAAATGATTGAACATTGAATTGTTGCTCACAGATGAACTGGGGTTCCCAGTCGGGTTACCGGCCGCCGGTCTGCCCACCGGCTGGGAACACATCAGTAGGAAACTTTGGATTTTTTGTGTATTGGTGCTCCTGGCCGGGTGCCCGGCCGCCGGCCCCCAGACCGGCCTGGAACATGCTGCCCTTTTCTATGTGATTTTAATATTATGCTAGAGGCGCAAGCCGGGTAACCGGCCGCCGGTCCTCTGACCGTCCGGCAACACGGCTGAGTATATTTCCTTATAATTTCTAAACACGTTTTTTATAATAGTTCGCATGATTCGTTTTTCATATAATTTTACGTAGTGACTTAAAATATTAATGTTTTGAATATATGATATTTCATTCGCTTGTATAACATGTTTGTGAGGGTTTTTGGTATGTCCCACTTTGAGTCGGTTTTTACAAATGATACGGTTTGAGCAATTATTTGTTATGTGCTTTGTACTCTCATTCCCTTGGCTACCTCCACGTTCGTAAGGCTGGAATGTCGAAACGAGGATGTATCCTACTGCTTAATTGCATGTGTTAGTGGGCATACGACGACGTTGTTGGGAGGCGAACGCTTTGCATTGATCGACCCGGCCGTCAAATGTTGTGTACTTGCGAGGTGGTGTTATTTGCATGTAGCGTACCGCTTGTTTTGAGGCTTGTGCTCTTTTCCGCCTCTTTCGTGAATATCGACCGAATTTGGGGTACTCGGCGTCTATGATTGACTGAGTCTTGGATGGGAAATGTTATCGCATGTCGAATCGGAAAATGTGATTCGGAGAGTCTGGCCAGATTTAGATTAGGACCGTATTATTATCGTCGTGCTACCAAGAGGAAATTAGTCTACATATACGAAATGTGATCGTGTATGCGTTTAGGGAAATGTGATCCCGTGGATGCCTTTTAATCATACTTGCCATGTACACGGTGCTAGTGCGTTTCATTTACCGTGAGAGAGGTCGTCAATGTATTTTTATGTGTGGATGGATGATTACATGATTTATTATTCATGATCATTCCATGACTTGGCATGGTTTGTTTGTCGAGTCTCAATCTTATCAAACTTATACCGCTAACGGTGAGATGTAAGCCCTAGTGAGCGTATTCGGTTGCCTAAGAGTGTCTTCCCCGAGTCTTTGTATAACATGATGGATTCAGATTTGTATTCCATATGCTCTTATCATTAAATATCGAATTGCCTATTTATCCTTATCGTATTTCACATGTATATCTATATATGCATGCTTCTACTTTTGTATTTCCTTTTATGTACGTTTAATGTGATATGGCTGGGAGAACACGGAGTTACTCCCCACTGATTGTGGCGTTCATGTTTTTCATGGATGAACAGGTTGCTTGCATGGATGGCTTTTTGCTTGATATTTGTGGTTCAGGTGTGAGCTAGCGGGCGTTGTCCCTGGATAAAACACCTCTAGACGTTATTTAGCTTGTTTTGCTAATCACTTTTACTTTGATAACATTTGGAGAGACTACGTCTCTTGTTGTAGTATATTTCGTACCTTGGTTTGTAATATTTGACATTCCTCGTATCTTCTATCTTGCATGTATAAAAGTTTTTAAAATACCGTATTTCCGCAAACTTAATCACATGCTTGTATGTTTTATTTCCGCATTCGCGAGGGTTGTCACACTTATTCATATCGTTATTTTCATATATGACTCGTTATTTCGTATCTTATAATTTTGTTATAATCCTGAAATTTAGAGGAGAAATATACGGATATTTTCCCACAAATGGTATCAGAGCATAAGGCTACAAAATTATATTTTATGAATTTCATATTATGGATTTTGCATCTTGTTTTGCGTCGGAATTTTTTTTTACACGGACTGTTTTTTTTTTTCGTGTGTGCCGTGTGGTTTCAATTTTTTTCCGCCTTCGATTATGGTTGTTCTTGTTCCATTTGATTTTTCATATTGGTATTTTAATCGGTTAGAATAATCATATGAAAAATTTTTAGATGTTTGAATTAATAAAGTTTAAATTAAAACGTAAATGGATTCGTTTTGTTGATGAGATTAAAAATTTGTTTTTTTTGCTATATAGTTTTTATCATATACGATTGATCTTGTTTCATTAATTAATATGCTAATCTTGTTTTAATAGCAACCATAAACGATTTCTATTCATCAAAGTTTTTTTTTTGTGTTAATTGAACCGAAAAAAAAACGAACGAAAAAAAAAAGTTTTTTTGCTGCTGTTTTCAAAATTTTTTTTTTTTTTGTTTTTCCTGGCTGTGAACAGTACCCATACCGACAAAAATAATATATTTTTTTCGTTTGTTGTGAATTGGTTCACAATTATATGATACCTAATGTTAAAGTTGGATTTGTTTGATACGAATTTTGTGACTTATTACGGAATAATCACATATTTTAATCAGTTTAAAAGGTGGTTTGGATAAATTACTCTACATAATTACGGAATTATGTCATGAATGAATAATTTATTTAGTTGATGCATTTTATTTATGTTGTTTGAATGAATGAATGATTTTATTTACGTATTTTTGCAATTGGTTTAAAATGTAATACCTAGTGTGGCCTTAGTTAATCATGTTTTCGTAATGATGGAAACATGGTTTGGATGTATTTTTGAAATCTCGGTTTTTTTTCTTTTAATTATGTTTTGGGAATTAGAATGTAAATAGGTTTACTTTTGTAATTGGCAAATTACATAAAAATAATCCAACGTTTAGACAATCTTCCAAAAGTAATCCCACTTCGGCTCTTTTACAAAATTAATCCCAAGTTTTGGTATGGGCTACAAATTTGGTCTCATCTATCCCAATCCTAATTTCAGTTATTAGGTTTGACAATTTTTAGAGCAAAAATTAAAATTCTTCAACTAATTCTTTATCGAGAAAAAATGTCGGATGGGAGGAGGATGGTGTAGTGATGGATTGGTGAATATTGAGACAATTATAACAAACACAAAATTTCTGGGTAAACATAAGAACATTAATGAAATGAATAAAATACCTTGAAAGTTGTCTTCTTTTAGCAAAAATGTAATATGATTGATACAATTAAGGGAAAAGAGGCTAGTGATAGGAATTGGTGATGGTGTAGTTCAATAGAATGAGTGTATAATAAATTATTGTGGAGCCGAGATTTTTTATTTTTTTTAAATAGAATAAGTTGGTATGGAATTAGCTTTGTAAAGTAACCTAGTAAATATAGTTAGGTTCGTAAAAAGTCGGACTATTATCGTAACCCAAACTAAAACATGGGATTATTTTTTTATAAGAAATAAGGTGGAATCATTTTCGGAAGATTGTTCAAACGTTGGATTATTTTTGTGTAATTTGCCTTTGTAATTTTGAAATGTAATTTTAAGAAGACTAGAGACGGAGATCGGATGCTCATTCCCGCTACATGAACCAAGATGGAACATCAAGTCAAGCTTCTCGGGTCCATAAGGATGGATTCCAAACTTGTATTTACTGTTCATTTTGGTAGATAGGCCACACTAGGACCGTTGTAATAGTTTACGTATTTTCTCGCTTTCGTTCTCTTTCACATGATAGATAATTGCATCATATTCCGCCTAAACCAAACCACCTAAAATGCATGAAAAATGATTCATATAGTTTGATTATTTAATCATGGACATATAGATGTCACTTGCGTTTAGGGCCATCACCTTAGTTTAAATCATTCTCGAGTTGCTAGACATTCGTTCACTTAAAATGAATTAAAGTTAAGATGATGGGACCTTCCCCTATAACTAAAATTGAGACTAGTCTTTATAGGGAAAACTACTATGAACCCCTTCTTCGTCGGAAGTCATAATATGACCCCTTCTACGTTGGGTAAGTAGTGAGTGTTGACCTATTTTTATCTCAACATTATAGTACGAGTAATATCTCGTGATTATGATGGACTAAAGATAGAATTTACAGAAATTTATCGACCAGGAATTCTAAAAGTAGAATTAGCCAAGAGGTTGGCTTATCAATTTACAGAAATTGAGTCTTGGGATCATTTATATAATTCTTGAGGGAGGTCAATTGTATAAATGCACGAGTCATCGCATTAAACAGTTTTTCATTAGACTCAAATTTAAAACGATGAATACTTATCATATTTATTTTCTTTTTCACAGTTTTTTGAATTCGTTATATACAGATATAACTGCTAATAACAAATGGCTGGCCATACTGATGACCCAATGCCAAGTGCCACGCTCGGACGTGAGTCCTGGCTTAAGATTTTCATGGACAATATGAATCAGTCAACGCGACTGAAGAATAACGGGTCCAACTTTGCGGACTGGGAGGCGGCATTACGGAATGCTGCCATTGCTGACGGTAAGCTCAAGTACTTGACTGAGCCACTACCGCCCAACCCAGGCCCCAATGCAGGAGCCAATGAATCACTTGCTTATAGTGATTTCATGATGGAGGCGGGTGCGATAAAGAACGTACTCATCTTTTCAATGGAATCAAATTTGCAAAGGCGATTCATTGCCCATGGTGCGAATAAGATTTTCACCACGCTCTCTAACGAGTTCTCGAAAGCTCCGAGGATCGTTAGCTATGAGCATACCTGTCGCTTCTTTGAGGCGAAACTCCAGAAGGGCCAAGCGGTTAGCCCACACATTCTTGATATGATTGAGAATGTCGAGAAACTGGAGGCACTTGGTTGCAAAATCGATGAGAAGATCGTCATTGACCGCGTTCTTCATTCACTTCATGATGGTTTTGCCCTTTTCAAGGCAAATTACTATATGAATGATATGAAGAAGAGTCTTCATCAGCTCCACTCACTTCTCGTACAGACCGAGAGTGATCTGAAATTGAGTGGGAGTCTGAAACAGGACGTTCTCATGGTTGCAAACAAGGGCAAAGGTAAGGGCAAGGCTCAGGCCAACCTAGCTGTAGGGAAGCCGAAATTCAAAAAGCCAGGGCAAGGCAAGAGTGGGCCTGGTGAGACTAGCGGTAGCTCACAAGGCAAGACAAAGAGCGATGAAGGTAACGTGGAGTGCCACCATTACCACAAGCTTGGGCATTGGAGGAGGAACTGCCCCGTGTACCAAGAGGACATAAAAGCGGGCCGTGTCTCTCCTGTTGGTATGTCTTCTTCTTTTATTCATATGATTGAGATTAACCATGCAAGTTTCGGAACTTGGGTATTAGATACTGGTTGTGGTTCTCATCTGTGTAATCATTTGCAGGGCCTAAGAAACATCACAACTCTCGCAAGGGGTGATGTGGACCTGCGAGTGGGGAATGGAGCAAGAGTAGCTGCCGTTTCAGTGGGAACATATGTAATCCAACTCCCGAGTGGATTTGAGTTATTTCTGAATAACTGTTACTATGTACCCAGTTTATCTAAGAACATTATTTCTGTTCCGTACTTGATAAGGACGGATTTTCGTTTGTAATAAAGGATAATAGCTGTATTTTCTCTTTAAACGAAATTATTTATGGTAAAGCAGTTTCCATGAATGGGATTTATGTTTTAGATCAAACCACAGATATAATGCATGTGAGTAGTAAGAAAGCAAAGGTTGGTGACAAAGATCAAACCTATCTATGGCATTGTCGTATGGGACACATAAATGAAAAACGCGTGAAGAAGCTCATTGACAATAGGACTATCTCCCCATTTGACTATGAATCTTTTGGCATGTGTGAATCATGTCTCATAGGCAAAATGACTCGCATTTCCTTCAAAGGTGTAGGAATGCGCGCTGCTGACCTATTAAACTCATACATACTGATGTGTGTTGTAACACCCGGAAATGTACCCTATTTTTCTAGTGAAAATATTTTACGGATACTTTTCAGCAAATTTAAGTTTTAATATAGAATTTTATGTTACGAGTCGAATTTAGAATTTCCGAGTTCATATTTGGAATTTCCGCGAGATTCCATGAGAATCCCGTCTTAAGGCGAGTTTGACTTTTCTTGACTTTTGAGCCGCCTTTGACTTTCGTTGACTTTTCCGACTCACCCTTTACATATACTCCCTCAAACCCTAAACCTAATTCATTTCCTCACAATTCATTTCTTTCTTCTTCCTTAAGAAAACCAAAGAAACCTTGCCTCCATTTTTGATCCGTCTTAGATTCGTCGCTACTTCTTCGTTATTCGCTCAAATTCGCGTAAGTTCGTCTTATTCTTCCCCTCTTAGCTTCCTCTATCCGTATTGGTAATAAAATTACCGTCTTTCTCGCGTTTTAAATTATCCGTCTTTCTCAAGGTGAATGATATTCATCTTTTATTATCTAATTGTATGTAGGTGGAGACTAGGAAGGTTTAGAAATCGATTAAAGACGCGAAAAGGTAACGGTGAAGGGTTACTCGATATCATTTACGTGTTTTATGTGTTTTCTAGGCTAGTAATCATATTTAGATTATGGTTAGTATGCTTAGGACTTGTGTTGTTGTTGTTGGTTGTTGTTAGTGGTTGATTGATATGTGAATTGATGGTTTGTTATGA
>JAIUZE010027926.1:0-14663 GCA_022085475.1 Heliosperma pusillum
TATCATTCATATAGTAATTTGCCCTGAAAAGGGCAAAACCATCATGAAGTAAATGAAGAACGCGGTCAATGACGATCTTCTCATCGATTTTGCAACCAAGTGACTCGAGTTTCTCGACATTCTCAATCATATCAAGAATGTGTGGGCTAACCGCTTGGCCCTTCTGGAGTTTCGCCTCAAAGAAGCGACAGGTATGCTCATAGCTAACGATCCTCAGAGCTTTTGATAACTCGTTAGAGAGCGTGGTGAAAATTTTATTCGCACCATGGGCAATGAATCGCCTTTGCAAATTTGATTCCATTGAAAATATGAGTACGCTCTTTATCGCACCCGCCTCCATTATGAAATCACTATAAGCAAGTGATTCATTGGCTCCTGCATTGGGGCCTGGGTTAGGCGGTAGTGGCTCAGTCAAGTACTTGAGCTTACCGTCAGCAATGGCAGCATTCCGTAATGCCGCCTCCCAGTCCACAAAGTTGGACCCGTTATTCTTCAGTCGCGTTGACTGATTCATATTGTCCATGAAAATCTTAAGCCAGGACTCACGTCCGAGCGTGGCACTTGGCATTGGGTCATCAGTATGGCCAACCATTTGTTATTAGCAGTTATATCTGTATATAACGAATTCAAAAACTGTGAAAAAGAAAATAAATATGATAAGTATTCATCGTTTTAATTTTGAGTCTAATGAAAAACTGTTTAATGCGAGGACTCGTGCATTTATACAATTGACCAATTGACCTCCCTCAAGAATTATATAAATGATCCCAAGACTCATTTTCTGTAAATTGATAAGCCAACCTCTTGGCTAATTCTACTTTTAGAATTCCTGGTCGATAAATTTCTGTAAATTCTACCTTTAGTCCATCATAATCACGAGATATTACTCGTACTATAATGTTGAGATAAAAATAGGTCAACACTCACTACTTACCCAACGTAGAAGGGGTCATATTATGACTTCCGACGAAGAAGGGGTTCATAGTAGTTTTCCCTATAAAGACTAGCCTCAATTTTATTTATAGGGGAAGGTCCCACCATCTTAACTTTAATTCATTTTAAGTGAACGAATGTCTAGCAACTCGATAATGATTTAAACTAAGGTGATGGCCCTAAAAGCGAGTGACATCTGTATGTCCATGATTAAATATTCAAACTCTATGAATCATTTTTCATGCATTTTAGGTGGTTTGGTTTAGGCGGAATATGATGCAATTATCTATCATGTGAAAGAGAACGAAAGCGAGAAAATACGTAAACTATTACAACGGTCCTAATGTGGCCTATCTACCAAAATGAACAGTAAATACAAGTTTGGAATCCATCCTTATGGACCCGAGAAGCTTGACTTGATGTTCCATCTTGGTCCATTAGCGGGAGTGAGCATCCGATCTCCGTCTCTAGTCTTCTTAAAATTACATTTCAAAATTACAAAAGTAAACCTATTTACATTCTAATTCCCAAAACATAATTAAAAGAAAAAGATACGAGATCTCAAAAATACATCCAAACCATGTTTCCATCATTACGAAAACATGATTAACTAAGGCCACACTAGGTATTACATTTTAAACCAATTGCAAAAATACGTAAATAAAATCATTCATTCATTCAAACAACATAAATAAAATGCCGTCACTTTTTCAATTCCAAACCCTAGGTCTTTTTTTTTCTTTTTATTCTCACCTAATCATACTAGCTAGGTTTTCCTAAAATAAGAAATTGCAATTTTTGGATCCTTTCCAAACCGATTTGGACCGAGTAGATATATCCATTTATTGCTTCATATTTTTCGGTCACACCTAGTAAATAACATCCATTGTATTATTATAATTATCGTCACTAATATCGTCATCTTATTAATAAGTCCACTCAACCTTTTGCAGTCGATTTATTAATACATGTCTGACAATATTTACAATAATTATTACGAGTAATACATTTGCTTAATTAAATATAACGGTTTATATTTAATCACGAATTAACTGATTAGTTCGTTTAAGCTAACATTATTTACATTAATTAAATATAACAGTTTATATTCAATTTACGAATTAACAGTTTAATCCGTCTATCATCATCATTTTTGACTAACCTTTTAGTCAAATACATCGACTAACCTTTTAGTCGTATAAGGCATCAATATGACTATATTATTCATATAATCACATCTCTCAGACACATCCTATAGGTGTGACTTATAGGGACCAGTTGATCACCGCCATAATAAAATGACAATAACGTCAAACTTCTAGCGAGCCAACCGTTATTGATAAACGTTAATCAACTGATTATTATACAAAGTATACCCTGTGAACCTACAGAGATTTGTTTATGTTATTGCACTAACTGTGGAGGACACTGGCTCCAACATTTAAATGGTTCATATGCTCTTGGCATCAACTTATTATTTCTTTTTTTTTTTGAAAATATTTCCTTTTTTAAATGCAACCAAACAAGATTGCCAACTTGGAACACGGGCTGTTTTCAATTCTTGTTTGCTTTTCCTTATATCTTCCATTAGCCTTCTCAATTTGGGCTCGTACTTGCTCACAAGTTCGAAGGAAAGTAGCTTGCCTCTCTTTAGCTTCAAAGAACATGTTATCCTTCTTAGGTAGGGAACCAAGTCAATAGGCAAATTCAGATTCACTCCATATACAATCTCAAAAGGTGCTTGACCCGTAGTAATCGATGGAGCTCGATTGTAAGCAAACTCGGCATGGGCTAGTTTAACATCCCAATCTATCGTGCTCTTGCTCACTAATCCTTTTACCAAGCTCTTAAGTGTTTGTTTGGTCACCTCGGTCAGCTCATCGGTTTGTGAATGATGATATGTACTAAACAACAACATCGTTCCAACCAACCTTCACAATATCATCCAAAATTAGCTTAAGAACTTGAGATATCGCTCTGACACTATTGTAAGCGGAATGCCATGTAGTTGAACCACTTCTTTGCAATACAAGCCAACAACAGTTGTGGCATCATCCTTTTGTGACATGGAATGAAATGGGCCATCTTCGAAAATCGATCCACAACTACCATAATCGAATCCTTTTCACGTTGAGTTCTAGGTAAACTAAATGTGAAGCCATACTTACCTCGGTGCATGGCTGCGTAGGGACTGGTAAGGGCGTATATAACCCCTTGGTGAAAGAACTCTTTGCCTTTTGACAAACCACTCACTTATCTACAATGTTTGTACATCATTGATCATCTTAGGCCAATAAAAATGTTCACTCACAATAACGAAAGTCTTGTTGACACCAAAATTTCAAGCAATAGCTCCCCCATGTGATTCTATAATTAGTAGCTCTTGAATAAATCCTTTAGTTATGTAAAAGTGATTCCCCTTGTACAAGTACCCATTTTGAACCGTAAATGACCCCATAGATTCATTAACCTCCTTGCAAAGTTTGGATCATCTTTGTAGAAGTCCTTTATATGTTCAAATCGGAGCAACCTCGCATCAAGCTCAACCAAAAACACATGTCTACTTGAAAGCGCATCATCTACTATATTCCAATTTCCCGTCTTCTACTTTGATGAAAAAGTAAAATATTGCAAAAGTTCCACCCATTTAGCATGTCATAGATTCAATTTTGGCTGCCTATGAATATGCTTCAAATCTTCGTGATCCGAATGCAACACGAATGGTTTAGGACACAAGTAATGACTCCAATGATCCAAAGCTCGCACTATTGTATAAAACTCCTTGTCATTAGTTGAATAGTTCAATCGTTCACCAGCCAACTTCTCACTAAAACATGCAATGGGACGTTTCTCTTTTACTAGCGTGGCACCAATATCAACCCCACTTGAATCACACCAACCTCGAACAATTTAACCAAGTTTAAGAGTGCCAAAACAGGCCCGGAACACAACTTACCTTTAACATCCTAGAGCGCGCTTTGTGCACTTGTAGTCCACACAAACTCGCCTTTCTTGGTTACCTTCGTGACAGGAGCAATGATTGAGCTAAATTATTGAATAAAACGCCTATAACATGAAGTTAGGCCAGGAAAACTTAAAACCTCTGTAGTAGAATTAAGAATAGGCCATGCTTGTACAGGTTCTATCTTTGACGGATCCATGCTCACTCCATCTTTTCCCCACAATGTTACCAATGAATGTCACTCAAAGATGTTACTTGTGTTCCTTCTCATTCTTGCTATAAATTAGAGTATCGTCAAGGTTACAACCATAAACATGTTAAGGAATGGTCTTATTACCTCATTCATGAGCCCCATAAACAAACTAGGTGCATTGCATAATACGAAAGGCATCACGAGCCATTTGTACAACTTTTGCTTCGTTTTGAAAGCAGTCTTCCAATATTCATCCCTTTCTTGAATCCTCAATTGATGATAACCACTATGTAAATCAAGTTTTTAGAACACACATGATCCACTACTATCAATACACATTCGCCAAGTCCTATATTTCTTTGGTACCAATAAGGCTGGTACGGCTCATGGACTCAAACTGTCTTGCACATAACCCCGATCAATTAACTATTGCACTTGTCTTTGAAACTCCTTTGCCTCTCCGGGATTTCATCTATAAGCGGGCTAGTTTGGTCACGAAGCTCCTCGAATGAATACCTCGCTTAGATGGTAACCCATTTGGCAACTCGTCATGAAATACATCTCGAAACTCAATCAACAACTCTTGGACTGCTGCATTGTTGCCATATTTGTTTGATACATCATGCACTAATAGTACGTAGGCCTTTTCTCCTTCAAGTAACACATACTTGACCTCCTTTCCTTCTAAGAACAAGATCCCTTTAGCATTTAGTCTTCTATTCTTACTTGATGATACATGATTAAGATGATACTTTGCCTTTCCTTTATTCACAATGTAAACATAACTCCATCCTTCATGTTCAACCTTTCGATCGAGTTGTCATGGTCGACCCAAAAGTATTTGACAAGCAATCATCGGAATCACGTGACACCACACATCGTTCTCTTATGGCTTCAATAATTTTAAAGAAATCAATGCTTGCTTCTTAACTTGAATTACATTGTTCCCATCAAGCCAATGTAACTTATAAGGTTTAGAGTGGTTTCTACTTGACAACTTCAGATTATCAACCAAATCCTTTGATACGACTTTGGTACAAGACCTACTACCGATAATAAGATTGCAAAGTTAATTTTGTACCATACATCGAGTGTTAAAAAAACGTTCCCTTTCCACATCTTTGACCCTAGTAGCCTCGGCAAGTAAATTTCGAATCACCAATTTCTCTCTTTCCTCATCACTATAAGGATGAACCACGTGAACCTCTTCTTCTTCATCTTCACTTGCTACGTCCTCCTTTTCACGTTCAGGTAGCACAAAAATCGAAATAAGTATCACACAATTCACCGATATGTCCAGAGCCTTGGCGCTTTTGTGGGCATTAATTTGCTATATTTACATAGCCTTGGCACTTAAAACAATGCCCCCATTAACTTCCCTTGTTCTCCACGGTTCCACTCTTAGTTTCAAACTTTTCCTCTTCTTGTTGTACCTTCTTAGACTTGCTTTGTGGTGGTTTAGAATAAGAACTTCTACTCGAACTCGAACTTGCTCCTTTTGAATTAGCATAAGATTTCCTTGCCCTATCATGTTTCTGGAATTTTAGAGTCAAACGATATACATCATCAAACCCTTCATAATTCTGGATTTCAACTCTTGTTGCAAGTCAAGGCGTTAAGCTAATGATGAATCTCGCCACTTTAAGCTCTTGTTTCTCATCAAGATCACAAAGAATCGTCATCCTCTTAAACTCTTTGATATAATCAGTCGTGGATAGGCCTTCTTGTGATAAAGATTGTAACTTTAAGTAGTTTTCTTGCTCATAATCCCTTGACATGAATTGTTTCATTAAGTGTTTGTTCAATTCACCCAAGATTTAATTTTAGGTTTTCCAGTTTTTTTTTCTTTACTTCTTCAAATTTTTATACCATAAGGAAGCATATTTAGTAAGTTTAAGAATGGCTACCTTGATTGCTCCTTCTCATCGTAGTCCTTATACTCGACAATAAGTTCGTCTTGTCGTATCTAATCCATGAATTTTTCTAGATCCATAACAACATTAAACTTTGGAATATCAAGCTTTAGTCCAAGATTCATCCCTCAACTTCTCTCTCTAATTCATTTACATTTATACAAAAAATAGGGTTTTTGGAGAGAGAAAGCTTAGCCTTCTCTCTTGTTTTTCTGGGGTTCTAATTGCAAATGGCAAGGCAAACCAGATAAAAAAATCCCAAAACAATATTAAAAGTAAAGCTAGAATTCGTCTTTCATTTAATAATATTTCTGACTTACACTTAGATATGTCTTCAGTGGCATCGTCGTCCAAAGGTCCGCATTCTGGAATGGCCAAGAAGACCAGAGGAATTAATGATATTGTTGGTATTCCGGTGCTGAACTTAGAGGAGATTGTGGAAGGAAATCAAGAGGTTGAAAAAGATGGAGGAGGGGAATGGACTGAAGTAAGAGGTAAACGCAATTCTATATCTTCTTCTATTTCAAATCCACCTGAAGTTGTTAAGGAAATGTTGCAAATTACGGTAGAGGATGTAGCACAAGAGATTAAATACTGGGATTCTGCTGTAATCTGCTATGTTCTGGGGGGCAAATCCTCCATGGGATTTACTTAAGGGTTTTGTTAATCGAATTTGGGGTGTCTACAAATATGATAAGATTTCTTTTCTCCCCAATTGAGTTTTCCTAGTTAGATTCCCATCAATGGAGAGTAAGAATCTAGTTCTTCAACAAGGATTCCCAATGTTTGACAATAAACCTATGGTTGTCAAACCTTGGACTGAGAATAGTAGTCTGTAGAAAGAAAATGTGAAATTGGTACCTACATGGGTTCGTTTATGTGGTTTACCGCTTAATATTTGGGGTAATTCATGTTTGGGGAAACTTGCTGGATTGATTGGCAAATTTCAGAAATGTGATGTCAACACTGAGGAGAGAAATAGAATTGGGTATGCTCGTCTTTTGGTGGAAGTTGAAGTAGGGCAAAAGTTTCCAGAGAACATTGTGTTTAAAGATGAGAAAGGAATAGAGATTACTATATTAGTTAAGTATGAATGGAAGCCGATCATTTGTTAGGAGTGCAAGGGCCTTAGGCACACAAAGGTTGTATGTAAGAAGAATCCAGTGGTTAGGAATCCTCCCAAGCCTATTAAGGTATGGAAGCCTATTCTGAAGTCTGCACCTGCCATAGCTACTGTGGTTTTACCATCCCCCTCTCCTGTTGTAAACAGAATTACTCCCGTCTAGAGAGTGAATACATCTCCTGTGAGTATTCAGAGAATTTATAGGCAAGAGCTTAATGAGGGAGCAGGGTTGACACCAGGCAGATCCTATGTTGCTGTGCTTAATTCTAAGCCCTCTAATCAAGTGGAAGGGAGACTGGATGTACCACCTGACATTAGTCATGGATAATATTGGATGTTGGAATGTTAGGGGAATAAATGGAGCTCACAAGCAGCTAGATGTTAAGCATTTCCTTTATCAAAATAATATTGGCTTGTATGGGCTTGTGGAAACTAAAATAAAAGCACAGGACATTGATAAAGTTCTGAATAATTTAGGAGGTCATTGGAAGGGTATTAATAATAATAATTATCATCATGCGGGAAGAGTTTGGTTAATCTGGAGTGCTCAACATTTTTTGGTCAATGTTATTCATGTATCTGCTCAGGATATTACTCCTGAGATAACTGAAACTGTGACTGGTGATAATTTTCTTTTTACTATTGTTTATCGTTTCAATGATGATACAGCAAGGAAGGAGTTATGGGCCGATCTTAACCATATTCATTATAATCATATGGGGCCTTGGGGTATTTGTGGTGATTTTAACAGTGTGCTGAACTTTAATTAGAGAATTGGCAGTGAGGTTCAGTGGGGAGATATTGTTGATTTTAGAGAGTGTGTGCAACATTGTGACTTGGTGGATATTAAAGGCCAGGGAGCTTTCTATACTTGGAATAATAAGCAAGATCCTAGTTCTAGATCTTTCTCTAGAATTGATAGATTTTTGGTTAACAATGCCTGGCTGAATTTATATCCTGAGGCTTATGCAAATTTCTTGCCTGAGGGTCTGTTTGACCATACTCCTATGGTTTGCTATAGGAGATATGAGAGAATTTTGAAGAAAACTCATTTTAGATATTATAACATGTGGAGTCTTTCTCCTGAGTTTAAGGGGATTGTTCAGAGTAGTTGGTGCCCAACTATTCATGGTAATGATATGTTTAAGTTGGTGTCCAAGTTGAAGTATCTCAAACAGCCTTTGAAAGCCCTTAACAGGAAGGAATTCTCTGATGTGGAAAAAACAACTTGAATTGCTAAAGCTTTGCTAGAAGACATTCAGAAGTTGGTTCATAATAATCCTCATGATCATAATCTGTTGAAGGCAGAAAGTGAAGCTGCTGAAACTTATAGACTCCAATGTAAGGTTCAGTTTAACTTTCTCTGTCAAAAGGCAAAGGTTGATTGGCTTAAAGATGGTGATGAAAACACTAAGTTTTTTCACTCTCACATTAGGGCGAGGCAAATTCATAATAGAGTTATCAGCATTAAAGATATGAATGATATTGTTCAGACTAATCCTCAAGATGTTGAAAATGCTTTTCTCAACTACTACAAAAGCCTTCTGGGAACCTCTCTTCCTAATCTGGATGTCCATGTTCCTACTGTTAGAGAAGGGGCTCTGATTAATGAGGAGCATGTAAACCTCTTGATGGCACCAGTGTCAGCAGATGAAATTAGAAGATGTATGTTTGATATTGCCTCTAACAAATCTCCTGGTCCTGATGGCTACACAAGTCAGTTCTTTAAGGATACTTGGGATATGGTAGGAGGAGATGTTATTAGTGTTGTTCAAAACTTCTTCCAGTTAGGTAAATTGCTCAAACAGGTGAACACTACTATCCTTACTTTGATCCATAAGAAGGAAAATCCTTCTAGTGTCCTTGATTTTAGACCTATTGCTTGCTGTAATACGATTTATAAGTGCTTGGCTAAGGTTCTTTGTAATAGGCTGAGTCAAATTCTTCCTGATATTGTCAGTCCTTGTCAAGGGGGGTTTGTGAAAGGGAGGAATATTGTTGAAAATGTGCTTATTTGTCAAGATTTGGTGAGACTCTATAATAGGAAATGTTCTTCCCCAAGATGTCTTATTAAAATTGATCTCAAGAAAGCCTATGACTCTGTGAAGTGGACTTTTCTGCTTCAGGTGCTTCAGGCTCTTCACTTTCCAAGGAGAGTCATTGATTTAATTATGGCTTGTGTAACTTCTCCAACCTATTCTCTAGCCTTAAATGGGAATGTCTTTGGGTTCTTTCAAGGTAAGAGGGGTTTAAGACAAGGGGATCCTTTGTCTCCTCTTCTTTTTACTCTTTGTATGGAGTATTTATCCAGAATTCTTCATGTTATTGCTCAGCAAGATGGATTTAAGTTTCATCCTTTATGTGGTCATATTAAACTCAATCATTTATTATTTGCTGATGATTTGTTGATGTTTTGTAAGGGAAATGAACATTCTATCATGTGGATCCTGAGAAGCTTTGCTACATTTTCAGCCTCCTCTGGTCTTTGCTTGAACAACACAAAGTCTGAAATTTATTTTAATGGTGTGACTAATGAATGCATTGATAATATTCTTCAAATTTCTGGTTTTCAGAGGGGAATTCTTCCTTTTAAATACCTGGGAGTTCCTATTTCTTCAAAGAAACTCTCAAAGAATGATGGGTTAAAGCTCACTGATAAAATTGTTGCTAGAATTAGAGGGTGGGGAAATAGAAAGCTTTCTTATTCTGGCCGTCTGATTTTGGTGAATTATGTGCTTACTTCACTACATTCTTATTGGGCTCATATTTTCCTAATCCCTAATGGTATTATGAATAGAATTACAGCTATGTGTAGGAACTATTTGTAGGGAGGATCTGCAGATTATATTAAGGCCCCAAATGTTAGTTGGGATAACTGTTGTTATTCAAAGGATGAAGGAGGACTTGGCATTAAAGAGGTGAAGCAGTGGAATAGAGCTCTATTAGGCAAGTATGTGTGGTGGATTGCATCAAAAAAGGATCACTTATGGGTCAAATGGGTTAGTAATGTTTATTTAAAAGGTATGCATTGGAAAGAATACATTGCTCCCCTGACACTAGTTGGTCATGGAGGAAAATAAGTCATATTATGATACAGTTTCATAATGCTTATGTAGATGATTTGTGGTTGGGTTCTGATAAGCCTTATGCTGTTAATGATGGGTATACTTGGTTGAGACCAGGAAAGGATAGAGTAAACTGGCGGTATGTGTGCTGGAATCCCATGAATGTTCCTAAGACTAGCTTTATTTTCTGGGCTGCAATTCAGAATAGACTTCTTACTAAGGACAGGTTGAACAGAATGGGGGTGCTTGTGGATACTTTGTGACATATGTGGCAATGGAACAGAGACTCTGCAGCATTTGCTTTATGACTGCATTTACAGTGTGCGGTGCTGCCAAATTCTGCAAGGTAAGCTTGGAGTTTCATTCAGTTTAAGTAATCTGGTGGAGTGGCTTGATGCAGGAAGAGGAAGATCTAAACTACAAAGGAAGTACATTGGGGCTTGTCATATTGCGCTTATATACAAGATTTGGATGGTTCGCAATGAAGTGAGATTTAAGCATTGTATTAGACGTCCTGAGGATATAGTTCAACAAGTGATGGAGGAGATCAATATTAGATTATGCAAGGTGAATGTGAGCAAGCTTTCATCTAAGGAAATTGCTTGGCTTCAGCAACTTAGATGAGATTTCCTATGATGTATTCTAGATTCATATGTAATACTTGATAAATGATAAGTGAATATTTGTATGATTTTATCCCCCGTTTTAGCTCGATTTCTATACGATTTATGCACTTTGTTAAGTGATTAACGAGCTAATAATGCTATTCTAGTTGTTTTGCTTGTTTTGTCTCGTTTTATAGGAAATGAAGCGGTTTTGCTATATTTTCCTACTTTATGGAGCATAGACACTAGAGTACGAGTTTATGAGGAACCGAGGATAGCCATTTCACGATTTGATTACGATTCCGCTACATCCTTCCTCAAGTGGATTTATCTTGGACTTTGGCTTTGAACTTCAAAAGGAAACATCAACGCAAGTCAAAGGAAGACTAGCCCAAGCCCAATTACGTATTGCATTGACCAAGACCAAGGCATAGGATTCCGTGCCCAAGGATGAAATTGGAAGAGACGGAAAAGTTCATCTTGCACACTTACTCGATCGGATTTCCGCTTACCTGATCGGGTATGTTTGCTGCTGAGACGTTTCTTGGCTCTTCTTCTACCAAGCTTAAATGAGTGATTAAATGCTTTGTCTATGGGATGAATCTGGACACATTTGGCCAACCTCTCTTTAATGCAGGCCTTAATGGAGCTTTATTAGGTTGTCTAGGGGATGAATCTGGACACATTTGAGCAACCTCTCAACCCTATAAATAGCCTAGCCTCTACACACAAATAGATGTACACAAAAACACTTCTCTTCGCTCTTTAGTTTAGTTTTTCTTCTTTCTCTTATCTTTCTTAGTTTTGTTTAGTTTTAGTTTTCTCTAGTTTAGTTTAGTTTAGTTCTAAGTTTGTATGGTTCTACTTGTAATTGGAACTCAAGTTTTCGGGTTTGTATTTCCTATTCAAGTTCTTGTTCCATTTCAATCTTTGCTCATCCTTTTCGGTAATCCTTGGTCTTGCTTTTACATTATAGTTTCATTTTCTTTTAGCATTTCCTTTATCATGTTTACCATTCTTAGTTTTATAAACTTAGTTTCCCTTTCATTGTTAATCATGCATAAGTAGTCGTTTTTCTAGGGTGTAGGATAGCCATGTTAGATTGATTAAAAGATGATAATTGGATAAAAGAAATTGTGCCTTTAAAACGTTGTGTCTATGCATGTTTGGATTGTAACGATAGTTAACGACTTCTCGCCGAAAATCATTGACTAGTATGGAATGCTTTTCCAATGTAGAGATACGAGAATTGAATAGACAAAGCATGACATGGTGGATTAAGACCTAGTAAATCGCCTAAAAGCTTGCTAGACTATCTGATCTATGATTGTAATGAACACATCATTCTTACGAACTCACAATGAATTATTTGCATATCCTAAATCCAATTTCATCAATATGTTAATCTATATGTGTGAACCTACTTCCCTAGATCCTTTTCTATATTGAGTCATTAATTATTGTTTTAGTTTTCTAGCATTAGTAATAACCATTGTGACAATCATACAAGTTGAAATTCTAATCATATCTTTTCACAAGTATCTCCCGTCTCCCCGAGATCGACCCCTTACTTCCCTAACTGCATTTATTTGTTGTTAGCCTAGTCTGGGTTATTTATCTTTGATTAGGTTATGCGACAACCCTGTCAAATTTTGGCGCCGTTGCCGGGGAGCACGGTTTTGTTTATTTGTGATTAGTAGAGCTTTACCTTGTCTTTTTTTCTTTTTTTCTTTTCTTTTGTCTCGAGGAACACTTGTTCCTTGAGATTTTTCTCACCTTTTCCTTGTAGTATAGTGACTCTTTTCAGGTAATAGGAATATTTTCTTTCAAAGGGTTTGCTTTATTTTCTCTCAATGACTATCTATTTCCAACCTCCACAATGCGAGAATGAGCCTTTCCATGAATACCTCGACCTATTTTTATAGCTATTCTAACCATATTATCTCTCTAGGGTATACCCTTGATGAGACTTATATGAGAGATGTCATGCTTCATGGAATACTCTTTGAGTGTCATAGCCTGGCTATGCAATTGAGTGGTGGAAGTTTTTATCAGAAAAGAGGAGAGGAACTTTGGATTTTCTTGGACTTTATGGC
The DNA here is from genome assembly GCA_022085475.1 of Heliosperma pusillum. Classification (NCBI taxonomy): domain Eukaryota; kingdom Viridiplantae; phylum Streptophyta; class Magnoliopsida; order Caryophyllales; family Caryophyllaceae; genus Heliosperma; species Heliosperma pusillum. The sequence goes on from JAIUZE010027926.1 coordinate 12,891, forward strand.
ATCCCAATCTTGGGAAGAAACGCACCGGCGGTTGGGAATCCAAGAGCAAATCAATGAAATCAGGGCTTAACTTCAAATGCTCAAAGGGCAAAAGGAAGAACCCACGTTTAAAAAATGTAAGCCAATCAATTTTCCTTATGCTTTTTCAGCCCCCCCATGTGAGTCTATCTTTTCCTACGCTTTTTCATCCCCCCCATGTGAGTCTAATTCTTCCCAATCATATGAATTAATAGATGACGATGATGATGGTCCAACCTTTTCTATTGAAAGTCACTCTAGTGTCGTTCCATTTGACAATTTTGAGACCCCCATTATTGATATTGACCATATGGTAGCCGTGACTTTAGACAAGGATGTTGTTAAGCCCATTTGTGACTCCAATGGAGGGTCGTCGATCGAGTCATCATATTTCTTTGAAAATCCCTTCGCTAAGGATATTCCAGATTTATTTGAAAATGATATTGGGTTCTGTGAACCTAGCCTTGAAATTAAGTGGGATCAACCACCCATTTTTGATTCCCAATCCTTTGGTTCACCCTACCCCCAATTAGAGTCCACTAATGATATTTTGGGAACTAATTGTTTGTTCCATGATCTTAAACATTTCACTCCATCTCTCACTGACGAGTGGAGCAGTTCAGTGGTCATCTATGAAGTTTGTCATGCGCACAATGATAAGATATATCAATTCTTACCTTCAATATTTCATGCCTATATCTTGTCAATTGCTTACATATGTTTTTGTATAGCTCATGCGCAGGTATATGATCGACTTCTAAGGGCATTGACATGCTTTTTAAAGCACAAAGAATGATTTTCATTAATAAAGTGTGACACCCTCAAATTTGCGGAAAGAAAAAAAAAATAATTTAAATACATAACGAAGGGTGTCATAAATACAAAGGTTCATTACAAAAGAAAAATAATATTATACATAGAAATTATACAAGACGGGAGACATATCTCCCGTATAAAAACGGAAATAAAAGAGTGTACAATAATATACAAACTATGAACCGAATATAGGTCCAAGGTAAATACTTCGCTCGCTAGCTCGTCCATGTACCCCAAATATGCAACACCACCTGTTCGACCGCATTAAATATAAACACGGAAGCCACAGTCAGTGGGGAGTAACTCCGAGTTCTCCCAGCCACGAAATGTCGAGTTTAATGAAACATGAAAAACATAAAAGCAAGGTATATGGCAAATACAAAACTTGAACATATATGATATGTTTTCATGTTATGAAACACTTAACTAACATATAACCTATCATATGAAAGCTATCATGTGAAACCGATAATAAAATATAACCAGAGGTAGGGAAGCTGGTATGCTGGCTCAGCGGTTACCATGTAACATGGCCCTGATACACTCAACCCTAATCAACACGTAATCATGTGAATCAGTTAACAATCGGGAATCCAAACTCTATCAGTCTTAGCCGGCTTGCATCTCACCTTCTAAAACTCATAGAATCATACAAACATGAAAGACCAATACTTCTACAAACAGGCATAAGTTCCTAGTACAGTCAATAGAAGACTTCTGTAACTCGAGGCTATACAACAAGGTAGGAAAACATCCTAGTCCTAGACTGATCAGACCTAGCGACAACAGCTATTCCGTTCCCCGTCCCATGACATAACCGTCTATGAGAAACTCTACTAGGCGACCCCCTCAGCAGAGATGGCTAGTACTTAAGCTGGCTCCCTCCCCAAAGCGGAACTCTTAGGATGCCATGCCCCCGGCTGGTATCAAAAAGCCCAA
>JAIUZE010027927.1:0-28923 GCA_022085475.1 Heliosperma pusillum
ATGTGGAGACATATTGATCATTTTAGATGATAGAAGATTTTGAGAAGTAGAATACATCTTTTAGATATCCGGATTTGTGGAGATAAATCTAAAAGGATATTAGCGTTGAGTCAAAATTCTTATATTGATAAGATCTTTGACTAGTTCAAGGAAGTTAAATACATGATAATTGGTTCCTTTTGCTTCCGCTGCGGGATCAATTATATACGATGTGATGTATACTCAATCCGACATTTCACATGCTTTGAGCATGACGAATCATTTGCAATCAAATCCAAGTGAGAGTCACTTGATAGCCATAAAGAACATCCTAAGTACTTGCGAAGGACTAAAAGATATGTTCCATGTGTTTGGAGTTTAAAATGAGTTGCGTGTAAGGGTTACACAGACTTCAGTTTCCAAACTGATCAAAGTGATTTGAAATCACGAGCTGGCTGTGTTTTATAGAAGATTTATCTGTTGGAAGAATTCCAAGCAGAAAAGACTATTGGAAAGGTTCCAAGTAGGAGTGACATTTTAAAATATAAATGTCATGTATCCGCTGGAAATGTTCCAGGCAGTTTATCATTGCGGATTTCACAACGGAAATGGAGTACATTGCGTCATATGATGATGCATATGAAGGTAGCTTGGATTGGACTGTATTGGAGGGACTAGAAGTAGTTCCTGTAGTTGTATATCCTATCCCATTATACTGGTAAAACAGTGGGAGCTACTTTAGGACAAGAGTCCTAAGTCTAGATTCAAACCTAGACACGTACTCAGAAAGTTTTATGTAATATGAGATTACGTAGACAAAGAGAAATAGCAATCAGAACGATGGGAAAGATGCAAGTATTGCTAATCCATTAGCCATGCTTTTTGCAGGATGAACATGATAGTCATGTCATTTCAATGGGGATTGAAATATGTACCTGAATTGCTAAAGATTATAAGATATGAAATTATTGATAGCGTATCAATTTTTCCAAATATTTGATAATCGCATTCATTGTTAGAGTTTCATTAAAAACTCCTTTATTTAGTTTGACTAAATTCAATACTTTGTTTATCCGAATAGATTGTTGGACCCTATTCAAGTGAATAGGACGAACTTAGTATTTTGTCCCTAGTCACTCAATGAGGTGACGTCTCGAAATGACTAGATTGTAAGTCGATCGATGGTTGGTTCAGCAACATGGGGTCATGGAGATGACTGGTCGTTTACATAGACAGACTGTATGACACTCTGTCGGACAGTGACATTGTAGAGACCCTTAAATCAATTATTTGATGCCTGGTCGTGGCAGGGTCTTCTATCTTATTCCTATAAGTCGATTCTTTTGACTGGCGACCGTTTATCTGAGTCGGTGCAGTTTCCGATTGGTTTTGGTTGATGTTCTAGGTCGTGCCGTAAAAGGAGGCCGATGGACTTCTTCTGGATCATGGTGATCTACATCATACAGAGTAGATGGATCAACATGAATTGTCCACCCACGTTGGGTAAAAACATCTTTAGGCCACTCGAGGAGAAGTTACTGTAAATGCGTGGCCACGCTCGGAAAGAGATCTATGGTAGATTTTCCGGTCAGACAGTTAATCTCCCTATCGAGAAAACCACTCTAGATATTGTCAATCGCAAGTGCGACCTGGAAGACACCTTGCGTTGAGTGGGAGATGTGATAAAGAGACAAGAGAATCGGTGACGCACACTTGTGTCAGACAAGTGGGAGATTGTTGGAGTAGGTGTCCTCCACAATAGTGCGCCATATAATAAATCTTATTAAGGAATATAATTGGGATATTTATTGACTATATATATGATTAGTCAGGTGATTAACGTAAATCAATAACGGTTGGCTAACTAGAGTTTGACGTTATTGTCGTTTGACGGCGGTGATCAACTGATCCCTTTCGGTCACACCTAAAGGATGAAATCCAAATAGTAACTAATTATTTGTATACGATACAGTTAATTAGTACATTACATATATTCGATATGTACGAGAGTTAATTGTTAGAAATTGAGTTAAGAACTCAAATTCGATTAAGCTTATTTTTCAATTATGCGATAATTGACTAATAAATTTATATCTTATTTTAATACGATTAAATAAGATTTAACTTAGTAATTAATCGTTAAATTACTAAATTAGTTGAGGTTTTGAGATAGAGGTAATTAGTTAATTATATTTACAAGGAGTTGTAAAATAAATTAACTAAGCATTGTGGGACCCATTATATATTGATATAATGGTAAAATATTACTTAAAATGTTAAGTACATATTATTTATTTAATTGAGTCATATAATTGTTATATGATCAAATTAACACTTAATTATACAAGATAATTAACCATATGATCAATAAGTATTTGTGAGACAAATATCAAAAATCAAAATGGACCAAACTAGGCTATTGTGGCCGGTTAGATTGTAGTTACATGGTGATGATTGTTGTTCTTGTTTTTACTCTTTAGTTACTAATTGAAAGTGACATAACAAGTAGTATACAATCATCACTTATACTACAACACTCCACTCTAATGCATGTGATCAAATTGAACAAAATAAGAGTCCTTTTTGGACTAATATGATCCGGCCAAATTGACTATAAAATGACCAATTGTTGTTCATTTTTTCTACTACTTGATTTTGTGCAATTTTTACACTTCTCTCTAAAATCCTTCCTCTCACTAATAACTCTGATATACTAATATTTCCTAAGTATTACTAGTGTAGTAGTATAGTCTAATATTAGTTGTATATCATCTATCTTATTATCTAGTTAATAATAAGGGTAGATTATTTGGTGTCATCTTGGTGCAACTTGAAGGAGGTCTTCTACTTTGGAGATTACTTGTGTTCATCCATATTTGTAGCTCAAGAACAACAAGAAGGAGTTCTTGTTGTACCCATATTATTTCCATATCAATGTGAGGAAATTTCTTCTTTTATATAAATGTCTTTATATTTGCATGCATGTTAGATAGATAATTATAAACTAAATTAATAAGTAATTTAGTAAATAATTAGAGGAGTCTAATTAAGGTCTATGGACTTTCAGTTCTCTCACTACGGTGAGAGGGGCTTTCGACGCCTGTGGCTGCGGTCCAGGGTCAATAGGCTAGTAACCTGAGCCAACAGGGGTGTCCGCTGCGGTGGACCTCATGGTTTCTCTTATCCCTTGTGCTTTTTCTGGTGCATTGATCGATAGACACGTTTACTGACCCCGTTATTGTTTTACAAAACTGCCGTGATCCATTGGGGGATGGTGACCAAGTGATCGCAGGTAGTCCTTAGAGCATGACGGGGAAGAGAATGGGATCACTTATGAGTCTAGCTTCCGCATCACTTGGAGTCTCAGTTGTTAAAACATTTTTTATTCTTTTTTTATTGATTGGAGTTGGTCGGATGGTCTGCCATCCGTTTGAGACATGTATTGGTATTTAAACAATTATTAATAAAGTGTTGCTTCCTTTATTACTTGTTGTGATGTTCACTACCTCGGGCAACCGAGATGGTAGCGCTTCCGTGTGCTAAGGGGACCTTGTAAGGGACCTTGGTGAATGAGGGTGTTACAGAAGTGGACCTACATGTTAGCCATGGAGCAACAATTGCTGCTTTAGCTGTAGGAACATTTCATTTATTCTTGCTTTTTGGCTTAGTTTTAGAACTGGATAATTGTTATCATGTACCTGCCATTAGCAGGAATATTAATTCTGTTTCGTGTTTGGACATGAATGATTTTGATATTCGAATAAAAGACAAATGTTATTCTATTATGCGCAATGGTATTTTATATGGTCAAGTTCATATTGTTGATGGGTTATATGTTCTAAATTTAACTAAAAAGGTTTATAACATCAATGCCAAAAGATTAAAAACTATTTATTGTAATCCTACTTATCTCTGGCACTGTCGTTTGGGTCATATAAATGAGAAACACGAACTAAAGCTTCATAAAGATAGACTTTTGGATTCATTTGATTTTTAATCATTTGAAAGATGTGAGTCCTGTTTATTTGGCAAAATGACAAAAACGCCTTTTACTGGTTACAGTGAGTGTTGGAGTAGGTGTCCTCCACAATAGTGCGCCACGTAATAAATCTTATTAAGGAATATAATTGGGATATTTATTGACTATATATATGATTAGTCAGTTGATTAACGTAAATCAATAACGGTTGGCTGACTAGAGTTTGACGTTATTGTCGTATGACGGCGGTGATCAACTGATCCCTTTCAGTCACACCTAAAGGATGAAATATAAATAGTAACTAATTATTTGTATATGATACAGTTAATTAGTACATTACATATATTCGATATGTACGAGAGTTAATTGTTAGAAATTGAGTTAAGAACTCAAATTCGATTAAGTTTATTTTTAATTATGCGATAATTGACTAATAAATTTATATCTTATTTTAATATGATTAAATAAGATTTGACTTAGTAATTAATCGTTAAATTACTAAATTAGTTGAGGTTTTGAGATAGAGGTAATTAGTTAATTATATTTACAAGAAGTTGTAAAATAAATTAACTATGCATTGTGGGACCCATTATATATTGATATAATGGTAAAATATTACTGAAAATGTTAAGTACATATTATTCATTTATTTATGTCATATAATTGTTATATGATCAAATTAACACTTAATTATACAAGATAATTAAGCATATGATTAATAAGTATTTGTGGGACAAATATAAAAAATCAAAATGGACCAAATAAGGCCTCACATGGCCGGTTATGGTATAGTGGGAAGTGATGATGGTTGCTCTTGTTCATACTCACAAGTAACATATGATTATAACATGATTAGTAAACCTATAATCATCACTTACACTACAACACACCACCACTTTGTATGACAATAAAATAAGAAGAAAAATCACTCACTTGGTGATCTAGGGGCCGGCCCTCTTGTCTTTAAATAGGACAATTGTTGTTCAATTTATCACTAGTTCATTCTTGCTTATTTTCATTCATCTCTCAAAAACTCTCCTTCTCACTAAAACTCTCATAATACTAATATTTACCAAGTATTACTAGTGTAGTAATATATTCTAATATTAGTAGCATAATATCTATCGTATTATCTAGTTAATAATAAGGGTAGATTATTTGGTATCATCTTGGTGCAACTTGAAGGAAGTCTTCTAGTTTGGAGATTATTCTTGTTCATCCATATTAATAGCTCAAGAACAACAAGAAGGAGTTCTTGTTGTGCCTATTTTATTTCCATATCAACGTGAGGACATTTCTTATTTTATATAAATGTCTTTATATTTGCATGCATGTTACATAAATCATTAAATACTAAATCAACAAGTAATTTAGTAACTAATTAAAGGAGTCTAATTAAGGTCTATGGACTTTCATGTGGTATTAGAGCTAGCTTGTAGCATGCATGTTCATTTTGGACATTTTTTTTATCAAAGTTATAAGATAACTAATAAATCAACAATTTTGAGTTAAAATACGATTCTGACAAAAGTTTTTGGTGCATGTATACCTACTGACCTCAAAATGTTTGTGGTCAAATTTCGTAATTATAGGGACTAATTTGCTATTTATTTTGATATTTTGGCTTTTAAACTGAGTTAAAATGCATTTTATGAGTTAAAAGTTAACTAAAAAATAGTTTCATGTTGATTCTGGCCATGAAATTTTAATATGATATCACATGCATGTCTTACATATTGTATGTAAATTTTCGTAACTTTTAATTAAGTATGCATGTTTATTGATTTTTATACGATAAAAGTCGATAATATGAGATTATTATGTTCATAAAATTGAAACGTCCTTTTATGGTCATGATATTTTTTGGTACATTTTACATTCTGATGTTGACTACCTTGGTGAAATTTAATAATTTTTTTCACTGTTTTACTATATTTAATGATTTTTATGTGATAAAACCATTAAATACAAAGCTATTTGTTCATAAAATTAATTTAAATTTTTTGAGCAAATGTTTTTTGTTTTTATAGTTCCTGTAAATGTTCCAGAATTTAAAAAATTTTTGGTTTCAAATTTTTATGATGTTTATATTTTATTTTGGTTTTATTTCATAATTGTTATGATTAAACCGTAATATTTAGCAAATGAAATCAAATCGATCTAATTAATGACCAACAAAATTAGTAGGGACTAATTTTGAGTTCTAAAACATTTTTTTTAATTAGTTTGAATTTAAATGATATTTAAATGTTGATATTGATTTTTAATGGTTAAAAATCAATAAATCTCGTAAAATCGAGCTACAATGAGCATGAATGTGTTTAGGGCGATTTTGGCATGAATTTTGCAGCAATTTATTTTATTTATTGTTGAATGAATGAATGTCATTTGACAACATCAAATTATGTCGTGTCTAGTAGTAATTTTTAGAGTCTTTCGTTTTACTTTTTACGGGTCATTAGCTTGGTTTTATGTTAATTTTAGTTTTTGGAATAATGTTGGTTTTTAGTAATTTGAGTCAATTTTGAGAGTCAAACCCGAAAGTCAATGAAAGTCAAACCCGAAAACCGAGACCCAAAAACCCGGAAATTGGAGTGGGCTAGCAATGAATCACCAAGGCATGAAGACCAAACCCAATGGGTCAATGGAAGTCAAGGCGGGGCCAAAAAGTCCATGGGTCAACGAAAGTCAAGAAGGAAAGCAAGGGAAAAACGGGCAGTGCTCGACGCAGCCTGCGTCGTAGGACGCAGCCTGCGTCCTTTCTCAGCACGGGATTTCTTCATTTTCTCGTCTTGTCTTTTGGAAGCCCATCTTTCAAGGCCCCTAGGTTTGCGGACCAAGGGTATATAAGAAGAAAACTGAAGAGAGAGAAGGAAGGAAGCATACAACATTGAACATCATAATTTTCCTTAGAAATTCTCTACTTTGTTCTTCAACTTTGGCTCTTGTAATTTGGTTTTATTTTAGAAATTGGTTGTAATATGAAGACTATGGGTAGCTAATCCTTTCATTACTTGGTGTAATTTGAACAATTTCACACCTTTAGCAATTGTATGACTCTATAATCCTTTTCCTCTTTATTTAATGCAATTTGTTTATGTTAATCTTTTATGTTGAGTGAATGAATGTTTGGTTTGACTAGCTTGACATTTTGTTTACTTGATAAATGCTTGTTCTTGGTAGGAATCGTCACCCTATGCTTGAATGTGTGAAGTAAACTTAAAAGGTTTCATCTTTTGGTTTAAAAGTTTGAGTCTTTTGGGAAATAAATTGTATGTTGTGTGATTTTTACATGGTTTAATGTTGAATTGCATAATTCTAGCTTAATCCTTTGGTTGAATGCTTAAAGCTTACTCCTTTGTTTATGCTTATGTTTTAATAAGTGTGGATTTAGTTGTAAAGGGTCAAGTTTGGGTGGTTTAATTCATGTTGACTATTTCTTAGGAGGTAGTATTAGATAAATAAGAGGAGAGGTAGAAAGGAGTCATCTTTGCAAATTGTTGTGTTACTTGGGATAGTTACACTAAGTATTTTCTCACATATTTGATTACTTGCATTGAAGGTGTTTGTGCTTGTGCCTAAACTAGAATCTCATGTTTCATGTTAACTCATCTTTTTACCCAAATTCCCCCATATATGTTATCTACATGTTTTCCATTGTGAATATCATAGTTTGTAATTAAGTTAAGCCTTTGTTTTAATTAGTATCCTAAGTAGCAATTAGTGTTTTAATTGGTGATTGATTCGTTAGTTTTGTTAATTGATATTTTGCAAGAGTCTAGATTAGATTATTTTAGCTAATACCGCTTTCCCTTGGGTTCGATCCTTTTCTTACCCTTACTACCCCTTTTTATTTAGGTTGGGTTGAGTCTAGATTCGGTTTTATAAATTGTTATTTGGCCTAGCTAATTTGCGGAATTAACGACACCGTGTTTTAGCGTTGTCAAATTTGGCGCCGTTGCCGGGGAAGGCAATATAGCTAAGTATCAAATTGAAACTCTTGTTAGTGTCATACTTTGTTTAGATTGTTTTTTTTTTTTTTTTTTTCAAATATTTCTTTTTTGTATTGTTTGTAGGTTACTTGGTGTTGAAGTTACTAATTGTGTTGTGGAGTTGTTTTTAAAAGTTTATGCCTAGGTCACAAGAAAGACTTGGTGACCAAGACATTGACCCATCCTCAAGTAGCATTTCCAATTGGTTGTTTTCGAATCCCCTCTATAGGAGACCCTTTTGGAGGGAGCTTAGTGAAGAGGAGCTTGGGAACAATATTTTTCAAGAACAACAAGAGCAAGTGTTTGAGTCACCTCCTAGGAGACCACCACCCTTGAACATCATCTACCCACCCGAAATGGAAGATAATAGAACGATTGGTGAGATCCGGGCAAGAAACTACGAAGAGCAACCGCTATGTATCGCATACCCTCCCATGGGGGATGTAAACTTCGAGCTAAAGGGGTTCTTTGTCCATAACTTGCCTAGATTCCACGGAATGGTGGGAAATGACCCAAATAGGCACTTGGCCGAATTCCACATGATTTGCCAAGGGGCCATCCCCCAAGGAGTGACCGAAGACCAATTTAAGCTTAGGGCATTTCCATTCTCTTTACAAGATGCCGCTAAGGAATGGTTGTTTTGTCTTCCGGCCCATTCCGTCACTACTTGGGTGGGTTTGAAGAAGAAATTTCTTGAGAAATATTACCCGGATTCGAGGCATAATCATTCAAAGAAGCTCATCACTACCATTGAGCAAGACATGGGGGAAACCCTTTATGACTATTGGGAACGCTTCAAGAGCCTTGTAGCTAGATGCCCATATCATGGGATGTCGGGGGATGATTTATTGACGGCCTTCAATGAAGGTTTGTGCCAAAACGACCAACAGGTGATCATTGCCGCCACCGGAGGTGGCATTGATACACTTAATGTGGCCGAGGCCAACAACATTATTGAGAAATTGGCAATGAACACAAGAAGCTACGGGAGGAAAAATGAAAGGGGAGGAAGCTCTAGAAATGTATCTTCCATGGAAGATCCTTATGCCTCTCAAAATCACAAAATCATGCAAGAGATGGGTGAACTCAAAAGCATGGTGTCCAACTTGGTTGTCAACAAAAGTGGCTCATTTTCTCAACACCCCGAATCACTTGAATGTTCTTATTGTGGAGGTGACCATGCTACAAATACATGTTACATCATGATCGAGCAAGGAGCCACCATGGAGAGTGTCAATGCCATGGGGTATGGGAATTACAATGCTAGAAACCCAAGTGGTGGAGGAATGTATAACCAAGTGGGAAATCGTGATCTTTTGGGGTGGGGAGGAGACAAATCAAAGAGTTTTGAAAATGGCCAATTCAATCACTTGAGAGCCCAAAATCCAACCCAAAACCGAAACTCTAATTTCAACCAAAATCCCCAAAGAAATTTCAACAACCCAAGACCCAACAACTCAAATTTTCCAAATAATTCTCAATCCCAAAGACAACCAAACCAAGGTCCAAATCAAGGGAATTCTTCTTCTCAAGGAAACTTGAGTGACATCTTGCAAACACTCCTTGCCAATCAAGAGAAAGATAGGGAGGAGGCAAGGAGGGATAGAGAGGAAGCAAGGAAGGATAGGGAGGCTAACAACCTTAGGGTGAGTAACTTGGAAACCCAACTATCCCAAATGGCCTCAAATTTGTCAAAATCCCAAGCCTCAAGCTCCACAAGATTCCCATCTCAAACCATTCCCCCACCAAGGGAAAATGCTAGTGCCATGACCTTGAGGGGAGGCAAAGAGTTGGAAGTAAACCCCCTTGGAAGGGGCAAGGAAAAGATGAAGAATATTGAAATGGAAACCTTGGAGATTGAAGACCAAGGAGAATTGGTGGTTGGTCATGAAGAGATATCGAAAAATGAAAAAGGGGCATCTACAAGCAAGGACCCCAAGAGAGACATTTCAAGGAAGGGCAAAGACACTATTGAAGATGATGAAGTGGAGGAGTACATACCGGAAGTCCCATTTCCTAGTGCTTTGATAAGCACAAGGAAATATGCCAAGGAGAATGACTTATATGAGACTTTCCGGAAATGTGAGGTAAACATTCCTCTTCTTAACTTGTTGAATAGTGTCCCTAGGTATGCAAAGTTTTTGAAAGAACTTTGCACACCTAGGAGAAATCCTAAGAAGGGAACCCATAAGGTTAGGGTAAGTGAACATGTGTCGGCAATTTTCAAACAAAATTTACCCAAGAAATGTGGAGACCCGGGCATGTTCACTATCCCTTGCACTATTGGGGGAAAAAGTTTTAAACGAGCCATGCTAGACCTTGGGGCTTCTATAAACGTCATGCCTTTATCTATTTATGAGACCCTAGGCTTAGGACCGTTGTCTAAGACCGGGGTAGTCATTCAACTTGCCGATAGGTCTAGTGTTTACCCCAAGGGCATGGTAGAGGATGTACTAGTGGAAGTCGATAATCTTGTCTTCCCGGCGGATTTCTACGTCTTAGATATGGAATCTAGCTCTAGTGCCACCCCTCTCCTTCTTGGTAGGCCGTTTATGAAAACTTCAAATACCAAGATCGATGTTTCAAACGGGTGCTTGACTATGGAGTTTGAAGGGAAAAGATTAACTTACAATATATATGACTCCATGAGGCACCCGAGTGACCATCAATATTGTTTCTTCTTGGATATCTTTGAGCCATTAGTGAATCAAGTGTATAAACTTTGTGATAGAGACCCACTCGAGGTAGCTTTGACTAACCACATGGAAGAGGAAGGTTTGCGTTTGTTGTTGACCGTTGATGTGCAGGAATGTCTTGAAGACTTGGAAAGGGAAGAGCCCATAGAAACATATGAGGAGCTCAACGTCATACAAATGCTGAAAACAGGGCAAGGCAGTGCTCAACGCAGCCTGCGTCGTAGGACGCAGCCTGCGTCGTACGACGCAGCCTGCGTCACTGGATGCAGCCTGCGTCCTGCACTGGCGAACCTATCCGAGTTGTTTGCTTTGAGTATTCCACTCCACAAGCCCATCCCTTCCATAATCCAACCCCCGAAGGTCGATTGTAAGACCCTCCCAAACCATTTGAAGTACATCTTTCTAGGGGACAAGAACACCCTACCACTTATCATTTCAAGCACACTCACCGAGGACCAAGAAGACAAATTGGTATCACTACTTCAAAAGCATAAGGAAACATTTGGGTGGAGCATAGCGGACCTAAAAGGGATAAGCCCGGTGACTTGCATGCACAAGATACGGCTTGAAGTGGATGCCAAACCGGTCCGACAACCCCAAAGGAGGCTCAATCCACCCATGGCGGAGGTAGTGCAAGAAGAGGTAATTAAGCTATTGCAAATGGGTATCATTTTCCCTATTTCCGACTCTCGTTGGGTTAGCCCAACTCAAGTCGTACCCAAAAAGGGAGGAGTGACGGTAGTCAAGAATGCACAAGGAGACTTGGTCTCCACCCGACCACAAACCGGTTGGAGGGTGTGTATTGACTACCGCCGCTTGAATGCGGTTACATTGAAAGACCATTTCCCGCTACCATTTATTGATCAAATGTTAGAAAGACTAGCGGGAAAAGCTTTCTATTGTTTCCTTGATGGGTACTCGAAATATTTTCAAATCCCAATCGCACCCGAGGACCAAGTCAAGACCACATTCACATGCCCATTTGGTACATTTGTTTATCGTCGTATGCCCTTTGGTTTGTGTAATGCACCGGGAACTTTTCAACGGTGCATGTTGAGTACTTTCTCCGACTATGTAGAAAGGATCATAGAAGTATTCATGGACGATTTCACCGTCCATGGGGACTCCTATGATGCATGTCTAAAACACCTTGCTCTTGTCTTAGAGCGATGCTAAGAGTCCCATCTCATTTTAAACTCCGAAAAATGTCATTTCATGGTGACTAGTGGCATCGTTTTAGGACATGTAGTGTCGGAAAAGGGGGTTGAGGTGGATAAGGCTAAGGTTGACATTATCAAAACTTTACCTTATCCCTCTAACACCCGAGACATTAGGTCTTTTCTAGGACATGCCGGTTTCTACCGGAGATTTATTAAGGATTTTTCCGAGATTGCTAACCCCTTATGTAAGCTTTTGCACAAAGAAGCGGAATTTGTTTTTGATGACTTATGTAGGAAAGCATTCGATGACTTGAAGGAGAGATTGGTCACCGCACCAATTATTCAAGCACCACGATGGGATCTTCCATTTGAAATCATGACCGATGCAAGTGACTATGCATTGGGAGTGGTTTTGGGTCAAAAGAGTGACAAGGGACCCCATGTGATCCAATATGCTTCTACCCTCTTGAATGATGCTCAAAAGAACTATTCTACGACGGAGAAGGAGTTCCTTGGTGTGATTTATGCTCTAGAAAAATTCCGATCTTATCTCTTGGGCACAAAGGTGATCATCTACACCGATCATGCCGCCATTAGATACCTTGTGGCAAAGAAGGATGCAAAGCCAAGGTTGTTGAGATGGATCCTTCTCCTAAGTGAGTTTGATGTGGAAATAAAAGACAAGAAAGGGGTGAAGAATGTGGTGGCGGATCATTTGAGCCGGTTAAACCATGAAGGAAGACCATCATGCCCTCTTGAGGAGGTTGAAGGAGGTCTCCCTCATGAGTCACTATATGCTATACAAGCGGAGGAGCCATGGTATGCTACCATGGTCAACTATTTGGTGACAAAGCGGCTTCCAAGCCATTTCTCTTCTCATCAAAAGAGCAAAGTCAAATCCGATGCCAAGTACTATACATGGGATGATCCTTACTTGTGGAAGTTTTGCCAAGATCAACTTGTGAGAAGATGTGTGCCCGAGAGTGAGATCCCTTCCATCTTACATCATTGTCATGACTATGCTTGTGGAGGACATTTTGGGCCACAAAGAACCGCTAGAAAAGTGCTTGAATGCGGTTTCTTTTGGCCAAGCCTTTTCAAAGATGCCCACAAATTTGTAAAAACTTGTGACCGATGTCAAAGGGTGGGGAATTTCACAAAAAGAAATGAGATGCCACAACAACCTCTTCTATATTGTGAGATCTTTGATGTGTGGGGAATTGATTTTATGGGCCCTTTTCCAAATTCCGGTGGTTATTTGTACATCCTCTTGGCGGTAGATTATGTGTCAAAATGGGTTGAAGCAATTCCTACCCGCACCGATGATGCCAAGGTAGTAGCCATTTTCATTCAAGAGAACATATTCTCCCGGTTTGGCTTTCCAAGGGCTATCATTAGTGATAGGGGTACCCATTTTTGCAACAAGGTGATTGGAGGCCTTCTCAAGAGGTATGGGGTGAATCATAAAATTTCCACGGCCTACCACCCACAAACAAACGGGCAAGCCGAACTCTCCAACCGTGAAATAAAAGGAATACTTGAAAAGACGGTTAATCCGGATAGAAAGGATTGGAGCAAGAGGCTAGTTGATGCGTTGTGGGCATATAGGACCGCTTTTAAAACCCCCATTGGCATGTCCCCATTCCGTCTCATCTATGGCAAGGCTTGCCACCTCCCCGTGGAGGTTGAGCACAAAGCCTATTGGGCTATCAAATCTTTCAACCAAAACCAAGATGAGAGCGGTATGCACCGGAAGCTTCAATTACAAGAACTTGAAGAAATTCGCCAAGATGCTTATGAGAACTCTTCCATCTACAAGGAGAAAACAAGGAGATGGCATGATGGGATGATAAACCGTCGAGTTTTCAAGGAGGGTGATAAAGTTCTTGTGTTCCAAAACCGGTTTAAGCTCTTTCCGGGCAAGTTGAGGTCAAGATGGTTTGGACCTTACACCGTCAAGAAAGTGTTTACCCATGGAGCTATTGAAGTGGAGGGGCCCGGGGATGGAAAGCTCCTCAAGGTGAATGGCCACCGTCTCAAACACTACTTCCAAGGATGTGCCCGGGAGGGGGAAGAAGAGGTCTTGCTTGAAGACCCCATTTATCAAAGTTGAAAAGCTTGAAATAGCTAAGTCGAGCCATCGACTCTAAATAAACGGCAAACCGTGTACATACTCTATCTTTGTGAATATTTCTTTGAAGTTTCTTTGTTAATTCTTAGCATTTGAGTTGTTTGCAATTAGTTAGACATTGCATCAAACAAAAGTTTTTGAAGATACTAACGGTTTTGTGAAGTTTTGCGAGTTTTCGGCCGCCTCGGGATGCGTGCCACGGATAAAAAGTTCGGGAATCGATGGAATTTGGATATTGGAGGTTATCATGGACCATTGGAGTGAAAATGCAAGTTGGAAGGTGTTTGGAACACTTAGCAAAAATTTTGCTAAGTGCAAAAGCTAGAACCACTCGGCAGTGCAGGACGCAGCCTGCGTCGTCACGACGCAGCCTGCGTCGAAAGCAGATTTCCGTATTTTGTTTCCCTTTTGCCCGTGTTCTTCATAAAACAAATACACCATCTTCTTCTTTCTTTTTCACGACAAACACACCAAACCCAACCCCCAATCCTTCAAAAATCCATCTTTCTCACTCAAATCTTCCAAAAAACTTTCAAAATCAATCCAATTCTTCTTCCTAATCATTTTTCTACCTTCAATAACCCCAAAATCAATCTCAATCACTCAAAATCTCAGAAAATCCGTTTTGAAAACCTAGATTTTTTTTCCTCAAAATAGTTTTTTCGGGTCTTTTGCTGGGTTTTTAAGGTTGTTTGTCGGATTCCCTACCTATTCTAATCATCAAGGAGCTTGAATCTTGTGGAAAAGTAAAGGTATAACTTCATACTCAACTTTTTCATTATTCTTCAAGTTTTTGCTCGAATTAGGCTAGAATTAGTCTTAGGTTGAGTTCCCCCTTTCCCTTGATTGATTGTGTAGTTATGATTGGACAAAGTTTTCTGAGTGAGGTAAAGAAATTCAACAAACACTAGCTTCTTGAGGTGTAGAAATTATTGCACACCAAGTGTTTGTTGAATTGCTTGAGCGAAAAATCTTTCGAGTAATTGCTTGTTGTTTGTTGTAGTGTGTTGTTTGTTAAATTTTGCAGAAATGGCACCCAAGATCTCTAAATTGTTTGGCAAAGGGAAAAATAAGAGGGCCGCGGTGAGTGAGCCCGACACCAAGGTGGAAGCGGTGTTCATGGGCTATGAAAGGTTGCAAGCTCAATATAAGAAAATTTGGGATAAGCTAACCACACAACCTCTTGTAGCCACCAAATTCTTTTGCCCACACACCCTCCATGCCTTAGGCATGTTCAACTTGACAAGGGACATGCTAGCTAAAGTAGGGCTAGAGGCTTATCTCGAGCCAAACTCCTGGGATTACACCTATAGGAGTTTCGCATACAAGTTTCTAGCAACCTTGTCGGAGTTGGATGTGCCCGAAGGTGAGGAGAAAGCCTACCGATTCCGTTTGAACCAAACTTGGCATAATGCCCCAACTTCCGAAATCCGTCAAATCCTGAAAATCACCAAGCAACCCGAAGACATTAGGTGCCCCAAGGGCAAAATGCATTTGATGTGGGATAACATTACCAGTGACCACGGCCCATCTAAAAATGCCAAACTTTCAGCCATCACCCACCCCGTTCTCCGCCTAATCACAAGATTCCTTACCACCATTTTCAACTCCGCGGGAGAACCCACCAAAGTGCCGGAGAATATCCGGCTATGTTTGTGGACTATGCTTCCGGAGGGGGTAGGGGTCCCGGATTGGTCCGATTTGTTTTTGAGAGCTTGCATTAAACATAGGCAAAAATCGGCAAGGGCAAGCATCCATTGTGGGGGGGTGATCTCTTTCTTGGTAAGGCATTATGAGGGGGGCATTGGTAATGATCAAGCGGTGAACATTTGTAGGGGGTTGACGAGATACAACCGACTTGGGCTAGAGGAAGTTCATATGTTTAAGACTAGCAAAGAGCAACCCTTGAAAGGGTTTTGGTTGGGAAGTGAAGGGCTAAGTTACATGAAGATGCCTAGACCTCAAAACAACCCTTTACCTAGAGGACCCGCGGCGTGGGATTTTTTGTGTCCTAGGGAGGAAAGTTTGGGGGTAAGTAGTGAGGAGGAGGAGGAGGTAGAGGAAGTGCCTTTGAGGCAAAGAAGGAGGGTAAGGAGAGAGGGTGATGAGGGAAGTGAGCGGGTGAGCGAGGAGATCGAGATTCTCGCCATTGAGCAAGGACCTTTCCAACCCACAAATTATCAACAACAACAACAACAACAACAACAACAACAACAACCACCACCACCACCACCACCACCATTCCATTTCCAATCACCATTCCAAAGCCACCAAGATACCGACACCCCCATGTTTGATGCGGAGGGTCGTTCTAGCATACCCGTGGAGCCATGGCAACAACAAATGGCTAACTATTTTGCTAGCACCAACGCCGTTTTGAAGCATATTAGTGGGAGGGTGGACGATTCGAACACATGGCAACAACAACAAGGTAGTAGGCTTGAGACATTGGATGATTGGCACAATGTGGTGGAGGAGAGAGAGAGAGATTGAGAGGGGAGGCCGAGAGGGCTCAAAGAGAGGAATGGAGAAGGATGGTAGAAGGGCAAGAGGAGGCCCGCCTTTGGAGGGAACAACAAGATCAAAGGTGGCGGGAACAAAATAAAATGTGGACCACCCAAAATGCTTGGAGGGAGCAAGCTACGAGCCACTTTAACGTTCAAAATGAGCGCCACCACACCTATCTTTAAGACTCTTATGAAGATGCGGTGGCACAAGAGGACGTCTATGGTTTGGCTAGCTCTCTCTTTGGGATGTCCATCCAACAAAACCCGGACTACCCAACTCCATACACTCAAGAAGTCCTTGATGAAGGCATGGAACGAAGAAGAAGGATTAGAGAAGCAAGGGAAAGGAGGAGAAACCGAGGAGGTGCCTCGGGTTCTTCTCATTTCGACAATTGATGAGGTAACCTTTTTCTTTTCTCCTACAATGAGGACATTGTATGTTCTAAGTGTGGGGGAGAAGATTGTACATAGTTAGTTTGTTTTTGATGCATTGTATTTTTAATTGTCTTTATTTAAGAAAAAAAAAAAAAAATTGAAAATCCCGGCTAGGTGAAAACCCACAAGGGTGGGCACCTAGGCAAGATTGGGAAGGTGGCCGAGGACGGAATGAAAACCCGAAAGGGCATTCCGGGCAAAATGAAGAATCGAGTTGCGAGCCACCAATGAGAGGAAAGGAAAAGCTAAGGTGAAAACCCGAAAGGGCACCTTAGGCAAAATGAGGGATTTTCAAGAAGAAAAAAATAGAAAAATGAAAAAAATGAAAAAAAATTTGAGCTTAATACTTTCTATGATGAGGATTTTGGAGGCATAAGAAGGGAGCGATAAGGAGGGAATTGGAAGGAGGCTAGTTTAGGACTTCCTTTATTTTTATTTTGAGTCACAAGTTTGGTTCCAAATTGGTGGATTTCTCTTGGTGGTTGCTTGGTTGTGCAAATTGTGTATTTTGGGGCCAACCAAGTAACCATGCATTACACGAGTGGAGTAATAAGGGGGTGGTAAAAGTAGTGGAGATGCATGGAGTTTGGTGATGAATGCCATCTCGCTATGCCTTGGGATAAGGCAAAGATGGTCATACTACATTCTTGGGAGTTATAAGAAGGGAGGATTTGAGTTGAAATGAGTCGGAGTTGGTGGTGTGTCGAGTCTTGTTTTGAGGGAGTTATAAGTAGGAAGAGGTATGGGAAGAGTGTTAAAACAACCTTGAGTCAAAATTTTTCTTTTGTTTAAATAGGTGGTTGTGTTTTGAGGGAGATATAAGAAGGAAGAGGTAAGGGAAGAGAGGTCATTACCTTCGCATGCTATGTTTGGACTTGTGTTTGCCTTGCCAATCTCGAGTTTTACTCGGGACGAGTAAAAGTCCAAGTGTGGAGGTATTTGACAACATCAAATTATGTCGTGTCTAGTAGTAATTTTTAGAGTCTTTCGTTTTACTTTTTACGGGTCATTAGCTTGGTTTTATGTTAATTTTAGTTTTTGGAATAATGTTGGTTTTTAGTAATTTGAGTCAACTTTGAGAGTCAAACCCGAAAGTCAATGAAAGTCAAACCCGAAAACCGAGACCCAAAAACCCGGAAATTGGAGTGGGCTAGCAATGAATCACCAAGGCATGAAGACCAAACCCAATGGGTCAATGGAAGTCAAGGCGGGGCCAAAAAGTCCATGGGTCAACGAAAGTCACGAAGGAAAGCAAGGGAAAAGCGGGCAGTGCTCGACGCAGCCTGCGTCCTTTCTCAGCACGGGATTTCTTCATTTTCTCGTCTTGTGTTTTGGAAGCCCACCTTTCAAGGCCCCTAGGTTTGCGGACCAAAGGTATATAAGAAGAAAACTGAAGAGAGAGAAGGAAGGAAGCATACAACATTGAACATCAGAATTTTCCTTAGAAATTCTCTACTTTGTTCTTCAACTTTGGCTCTTGTAATTTGGTTTTATTTTAGAAATTGGTTGTAATATGAAGACTATGGGTAGCTAATCCTTTCATTACTTGGTGTAATTTGAACAAGTTCACACCTTTAGCAATTGTATGATTCTATAATCCTTTTCCTCTTTATTTAATGCAATTTGTTTATGTTAATCTTTTATGTTGAGTGAATGAATGTTTGGTTTGACTAGCTTGACATTTTGTTTACTTGATAAATGCTTGTTCTTGGTAGGAATCGTCACCCTATGCTTGAATGTGTGAAGTAAACTTAAAAGGTTTCATCTTTGGTTTAAAAGTTTGAGTCTTTTTGGAAATAAATTGTATGTTGTGTGATTTTTACATGGTTTAATGTTGAATTGCATAATTCTAGCTTAATCCTTTGGTTGAATGCTTAAAGCTTACTCCTTTGTTTATGCTTATGTTTTAATAAGTGTGGATTTAGTTGTAAAGGGTCAAGTTTGGGTGGTTTAATTCATGTTGACTATTTCTTAGGAGGTAGTATTAGATAAATAAGAGGAGAGGTAGAATGGAGTCATCTTTGCAAATTGTTGTGTTACTTGGGATAGTTACACTAAGTATTTTCTCACATATTTGATTACTTGCATTGAAGGTGTTTGTGCAAGTGCCTAAACTAGAATCTCATGTTTCATGTTAACTCATCTTTTTACCCAAATTCCCCCATATATGTTATCTACATGTTTTCCATTGTGAATATCATAGTTTGTAATTAAGTTAAGCCTTTGTTTTAATTAGTATCCTAAGTAGCAATTAGTGTTTTAATTGGTGATTAGATTCGTTAGTTTTGTTAATTGATATTTTGCAAGATTCTAGATTAGATTATTTTAGCTAATACCGCTTTCCCTTGGGTTCGATCCTTTTCTTACCCTTACTACCCCTTTTTATTTAGGTTGGTTTGAGTCTAGATTCGGTTTTATAAATTGCTATTTGGCCTAGCTAATTTGCGGAATTAACGACACCGTGTTTTAGCGTTGTCATCATTTATTTAATAATTTATGCAAATTTTGTACCTAGTATGACCTAGTTAATTTTAATCGTTATTACCCGTAATGTAAGGGAATAACGGTTTGGTTGTAATTTTATTACGATCTCGTATCGCCGGTTTGTATAATTGATCGGTTATGTCGCGGTCCCGATACAAAAATAATTACCCGCACTTAGGCTAACAACATAAGGAATGTAATTAGGGAAGTAGGGTGTCGATCCTCAGGGAGTACGTGTTAACTATGAATTGCTATGGATTGATTTTCATTTAAGTTCGAGTCACTTGAGATGGTTGTATAAGCTATTAACATAAAATAGAATAACAAGTATGTAAATGACGATATGTAAATGACAAATATGTAAATTGCAGAATGTAAAACTCAAAACAGAAGACTTACCCGATCGGATTGTCACGTACCCGATCGGGGAAGTTCTCTGATCCGAATGACAGTATTTAAAATCTAACTAAAGCGATATTTAAATGACAATATTGGAAGGCTATCTAACTAGACTAATAAACTAGCTAATAACAATAAAGTAAACTATCTAAGAACGGAAATAGAAAGACGATAAAGTAAACTTAACTAGATAACAATAAAATAAACTATCTAAAACGGTAAAGTAAACTAACTAATCGAATTGAAATAGTGAAAGAGAAATACATGTAAAACTAATTAAAAGTTTCATTGATACCAACATTAGAATTACTATGATTGCCTAGGCCTTGTAGCGGTATATTCCTTTCGGATTCGTACCGACCTTTTAGTGGGTCCTAACGTCCTCTCAGCATGGTTAAGTCACTAAACCCCTATTGGCAGTCCTAATTCCCATCCCAACTCTCGTTATAAAGATAGAAATTGACTAATACAAACAATTGTTTATGACCACTAAACATAGTTATAGAATTTGGCATGACCAAAGGAAGAAACAACTAGATGATTCAATTGGTATCTACTCTTCTTTTAATTCATTTAACTCGTAAATCATTTCAATATTACAACTCTATTTATTTTATTTACATAATGTTAATCTTACAATGTTTTATCTAATTAATGTGATCATGTGATTAAGTAAATTAATAAGAAAAGATGTAGGAAATTAAACTATGAAATATAAATACTAAAGTGATTATGGTGATTATATTAATAATGATTCTAATGACAATTTTTAGGATTATATGATTAGGTGAAATATAATGTGACATCTTAAACAATATTTTGGTTTTAACTAGATTAATTTTAGATTGATTTCCTAACAACAACAATATGAAAATAATACTAATTAAATTAAAGTTCGTGATGAGAATTGCATAGTAAAAGATAGAGAATTACCGAGTTTGGAGTATGAATATATAAGAACGAAAGTAAAGAACAAATATCCAATAACAAAAGCTATGAAAACACTAGAGAAACACTAAGAAATAAACTAAAAACTTGTAAGAAAGAAATAAACTATGAAATGTGTTATTGTATGATAAGAAGATAAGTATATGATGATAAGATGATAATGGATAATTGGATGATTGGGTGATAATTGTGTGTGATGATCATTGGCTTTTATAGGGCTGCATGGCTGCTGATCCCTCGTCCAATTCATACCCTAGTCAAAGCATTAATGCACTCATTTAAGCTCGGTTTGAAGAAGAGCTAAGTAACGTCCAATTGCAGAAATACCCGATCGGGTAAATGGTAATCCGATCGGGTAAATGTGCAAGATGGATTCTTCCGTCTTTTCGTCTTAGGCACGAAATCCTATGCCTTGGTCTTGGTCAATGCAATACAAAATTGGGCTTGGGCTGATCTTCTTTTGACTTGGGTTGATGTTTCCTTTTGAGTTCAAAGCCAAAGTCCAAAATAAATCCAATTGAGGAAGGATGTAGCGGAATCGTAATCAAATCGTGAACTGGCTATCATCAATCCCTTGAAAACTCGTATCCTAGTGCCTTTGCTCCATAAAGTAGGAAAATATAGCAAAACCGCTTCATTTCCTATAAAACGAGTCAAAACACGCAAAACAACTAGAATAGCTTCACTTAACAAAGTGCATAAATCGTATGGAAATCGAGCTAAAACGGGGGATAAATCAGTACAAAATATCACTTATCAAACTCCCCCAAGCTAAACCCTTGCTTGTCCTCAAGCAAATATAACAATCATAACTAGGACAAGGGTAGCTAACAATGATCAATCTATCATACAAATCTCAAAAGTAAGCTCTTACAAGTAGATGAATCATAAGCCCCTAGCAACAATGGCGAAGGAAAATGCGAATCATGGTTGAGATTTACATAACGGCGCAGCATAGAAAATATTCTTTGGACCTTTTCAGCTCTTGCATGATCTTTTTGACAATGGACTCTTACGGTACACTCTTCACTCAAATTTTTGTAAAATAGGAAATATTGGTTTAAATTTGAAGTGACACTCACCTATCTACAACTTATAAGAATGTGCCCGCAGTCTAGTATGGTAGACAATCCAAAACCATTAAGTAAAACTAATCATGATCAAAATATAATATAGGAAGCATTAGAAAAGTAAAGAAGAGGCTTGGGAAATTTGGGTAAGAAGGTGGACAATTGATTTTGGTCATGTGGAGCTTAAAGTCAAGCTAGTAATAACCAAATGTGTAGTGGATACTTAATCCAAATCATACCAATTCCCATCAACAAAAGTCAAAGCCAAAAGCAGCATATTGGCTTATGAAAAATCAAGTTACGACTTCCCATAATTTTTCTTTCTTTTCTTTTCATGGAAGCGTTTTTCCACTTTTTTCTTTCTTCTTTTGAGCTTTCAATTTCATTCTTTTTCATTTTTTCTAAGCTCTTTTTTTTTTCAAAGCTCTTTTTTTTTTTCTTTTTTCTCTCACATCAAAACCCGGGAATCAGCAATCCCGAGACAAGTTCACACCAAATGTAACACCCGGAAATGTACCCTATTTTTCTAGTGAAAATATTTTACGAAATCTTTTCAGCAAATTTAAGTTTTAATTTAGAATTTTATGTTCCGAGTCGAATTTAGAATTTCCGAGTTCGTATTTGGAATTTCCGCGAGATTCCATGAGAATCCCGTCTTAAGGCGAGTTTGACTTTTCTTGACTTTTAAGTCGTCTTTGACTTTTCTTGACTTTTAAGTCGTCTTTGACTTTTCTTGACTTTTAAGTCGTCTTTGACTTTTCTTGACTTTTAAGTCGTCTTTGACTTTTGTTGACTTTTGAGCCGTCATTGACTTTTGTTGACTTTTGAGCCGTCATTGACTTTTGTTGACTTTTTCCTTATAAATATCATACTACCATTTAACCTATATTTTCATTCACAAACACAACTCATTTCTTTCTTCTTCCTTAAGCAAATATCAAAACCTTGCCTCCCTCTTTGATTTCGATCTTTGATTCATCATAGCTCTTCCGTTACTTGATAGAATTCGCGTAAGTTCGTCTCATTCTTCTTCCCTTACCTTCCTCTATCCGTATTAGTAATAAAGTTACCGTCTTTCTCGCTTTTTAAATTATCCGTCTTTCTCAAGGTGAATGATATTCATCTTTTATTATCTAATTGTATGTAGGTGGAGACTAGGAAGGTTTAGAAACCGTTTAAAGACGCGAAAAGGTAACGGTGAAGGGTTACTCGATATCATTTATGTGTTTTAATGTGTTTTCCATGTTAGAAATCGTATTTAGAATATGATTAGTAATCTTAGGAATCGTGTTGTTGATGATGGTTGTTGTTAGTTGATAATTGATATGAGAATTGATGATTTGTGATGATAAATGAGGATTTTGTTGTTGATAACATGTTGATTTTTGATCGTCCTTGAATCCCGTGAAGGACGCAGGCTGCGTTGGGGGACGCAGGCTGCGTCGTGGTGACGCAGGCTGCGTCACACGCTGCCAACTGAAATTTTCCTGCACTGACCTCTTTTCGTAAAATGATCATATCTCCTTCGTTACTTGCTTGTTTTGGGCGTGTGACATCTCGTTAGAACCGTAAGAGGATAAGCTATCACCTCCATTTGAAATTTATGCATTTTCATGTCTAGAACTCTTGTTATGACCGTTTGAAGTGGACCCTTTTTTTCGTTGGTTTCCAAACAACGTTGTTTTGGAGAGGTGATCTATGTTTTTATTCATTATGCTTCATAAACTTTTTCTAATGCTTATGTATCATGTATTGACTCATGTTTATCATATTTAAACTTATATGATTCCCTATTCTCATGTTTTGTGACGGTTTTTGGTATGTTCCCACTTTGAGTCGGTTTTTACAAATGATACGGTTTGAGCACTATTTTGTCTTGTGCTTTGTACTCTCATTCCCTTGGCTACCTTCCCGTTCGTAAGGCTGGAATGTCGGAACGGAGAGGTATCCTACTGCTTAAATGCATGTGTTAGTGGGCATACGACGACGTTGTTGGGAGTTGAACGCTATGCGTTGATCGACCCGGCCGTCAAATGTTGTGTACTTGCGAGGTGGTGTTATTTGCATGTAGCGTACCGCTTGTTATGAGGCTTGAGCTCTTTTCCGCCTCTTTCGTGAATTGATCGACCGAATTTGGGGTACTCGGCGTCATGTGTAAGGATCGAGTCTTGGATGCGAACGTGTTATCGCTGTGAATCGGAACACGTTTATTTCCGAGAGTCTGGCCAGGTTTAGACTAGGACCGTATTATTATCGTCGTGCTAACAGGAGGAAATTAGTCTACATATACGAAATGTAGCATCGTGTATGCGTTCAGGGAAATGCTTTATCCCGTGGATGCCTTTTAATCATACTTGCCATGTACACGGTGCTAGTGCGTTTCAGTTACCGTGAGAGATGTCGTCTTTGTGTCGTCGTTCTTGAATGCGTGATTTCATGATATTATTCATGGTCATTGCATGATTGGGCACCGTCAATGTATGGGTTCGTGAATGGATGATAATATGTTGGATTCATTGTGATCGTCGCATGACTTGGCTTGGTTTGTTTGTCGAGTCTCAATCTTATCAAACTTATACCGCTAACGGTGAGATGCAAGCCCTAGTGAGCGTATTCGGTTGCCTAAGAGTGTCTTCCCCGAGTCTTTGTATAACATGATGGATTCGGATTTGTATTCCATATGCTCTTATCATTCTATATCGAAATGCCTATCTATCCTTATCGTATCTCACATGTTTATTTATATATATGCATGCTCTACTTTTGTATTTCCTTCTATGTACGTTTAATGTGATATGGCTGGGAGAACCCGGAGTTACTCCCCACTGATTGTGGCGTTCATGTTTTTCATGGATGAGCAGGTTGCTTGCATGGTTGGCTTTTTGCTTGACATTTTGGGTTCGGTGTGAGCTAGCGGGCGTTGTCCCTGGATTAAAACACCTCTAGACGATTTTAGCTTGTTTGCTAAACACTTTTACTTGTTAACATTTTGGAGAGACTTCGTCTCTTGATGTAGTATAATTCGTACTTTAGTTTGTAATATTTGACACTCCTCGTATTCTTTCCTTGCATGTATAAAGGTTTTTAAAACTTCATATTTCCGCTATATAATTCACATGCTTGTTTGTTTTATATTTCCGCATTCGCGAGGGTTGTCACAGTTGGTATCAGGGCTTTATCGCTCCCGACGCACACACGTGAACCCTAAACTTAAATTACTTGACCTTGAAATAATAAATGAGAGATGGGTAAACTTAAGGACCTAAGGTGGTAGTCTTTGGTGTACCTGATGTTTGTTAGGTTCTAACTTGTTTGTTGATTGTGTTGAGTGATGTTATGTTTGTTTGTATCTACCGTCTTGAGGTGGATCATGTGTTACCTAGAAAAAGTATCCTTTACCGAAGATTGAAGATTGACAAGTCTAATTAAAGTGTATTTCTTCCTCATCTATGAATTCTCTCATCCTTATTGTATTATGCTCTCTTCCTTCTATCTAGGTGCTTCTTTCTCTTCCATCTTGTTTGCCTCTTGGAAATTACTCTTGATAGTTCCTCCATCTTACCATTGGTATCCTTGCCTTCCTCTTGTAACATTTTTGTGGATACCATACCCATTTGTTTGTGGTATATTATACTTGGTCGGAAGAACTTTGAATTTTGTGGAATATTAGTGTTTGTTAGAATGAATTTGTGATTTGAGGAAAATGGTGTAGATCTAAATTCACCCTATATTGATGATTGGTTGTAACTCTAAGGAAAGGTAGTAAGATAAGTTTGATGATTTAATGCTTGATGCTTGTCATGACTTGTGTGTAAATAGTTCATGATATTCGATGGTGTAAGGTTGAATGAGTTGGCTATGACTTCTTAACTCATTAGTAATTTAGTCCTTTGGACTTAGAAGTTTAGTATTGTTTTGAAGACCATGCTTATGATAGGTCTAATTGGTGTAAATAGGAAGCTATGAATGATATCTTGAGGTGCGAAATACTTTTGAGGTTAAGTGACGTCTTGTGGTATCTTATTGTGTGTTTGTGAGTATAGGCTCGGTGGAAAAGCCTTTGGCTATAATTCTTGGACTTAAAGATGTGATCTTATCTTATGGTATCGGAGACTCGTTTGAAGTAGTAAGGTTTCGTTGTAAGTTGAACCATATTACTTGAGGATTATAGATATGAGCAAGATTCGATGATGTGAGTTATGATGGAAATACTTTGGGACGTTAATGATGATGTTTGACTTGAGGTTGTACTTTGATAATAATGAACTCGTGGGCTATAGACTCGAAAATGACCGAGTATAAGAGAGTATTTGTTAGTCCTTCAGTTAAAGAAACATTTGAGGTTGTGTTGAATATTTGAGCTAAAGGAATGTTATTATACTTGAGTTGCAATTCCGCATTTGGGATTCCGTGAGATATGAAAGGATGGATGAATTGGGTTATAGTCGATTTTTCAAATCTAGGTGTACCTTACTTTGATGATTGTACGTGGTATGACGGTTCCTTGTAAGAGGCATTTGTAAAGGAATAATTAAGTTGTTTTACTATCGCCCTAAGTCTGAAAGGAGAAATTTTGTGGATTAAACCTTAAACTTTTACTCGTACCATTATTCCTTTCCATTTTCTTTCATGCAAGTTCCTACTAAACCTTATTCCTAGGAAAATGTTTGCTCTTATCTTTTCCTTTGCCTGGCTATCTTCATGGCTATATCTATCCAATATCTAGCTTTTGGCTCCCTGCCTCTAGCGTCCCTATAATTTTCGTCCGATCTTATCGTGTTCGTGTTTCCCTTGAAAATTCCTATCGTTTCCAGTTTCATGGTGACGTTGTCTTTCCTCTGGTGTAATAGCTAGGGTTGTTAGCTAGCTTCGTGCTGATTTTGAACATGAATAGGATTGGGATTTAAACCTTAGGATGAATTTGTTGGTGGTATTGTACTCTCTTGGTGGCTTCATTTATTGAGCTTGCTAGTGTATTGCTATTTTGGGAATCAAGTTGAGCGAGATGAAATTCGTTGTTGTGGAGTATTATATCGGTTGTTTGGGATATCATTTGGGAATTTGATGTCTCTAATTGTTGGATTCTAAAAGAGACTTTGTTTTAGGGTAATTGAGTTGGTACCCAAAGTTTGAGGAGTATTGTCATAAATGAAAATCGATTCATATTGAGTTTTAGATGAGCTAGATGATTTGAATGGTTGTCTGATTGCCTAGTGATTGGCCATTTGTGGTTTGGAATTAGTAATTCTCTTTTATTCTTAAGGAATCATAGTTTGAGATTGAGAAATGTTCGTTGCAAGCTTTGGATAGTGAGTGCTCAGTTGTTATGGAATATAGAGTTAGAATGGTGAACCCATTTATCTTGAGGATTAGTAACCACCATAGTTTGCTAATGTGACTATTTATATTTGAGGCTTTGAGCGTAGTAATGATCGAATTAAGGATGTTATGGCGTATTAAAGAATTCTTATAAGCCGATAATGGATTGTGGATTTTCCCTTGTCGTGAGACTTTGGATGAGGCTAGTTGAATCTTAGATAATTATGTTTGTTGCTTTGATTGTGTTTTGACTTTCGAGGATGAGAAAGTTCATTGTAATGAATTTTGGAATAAATTGGATCAGAGGATTTTATGGTAAGGACCGTTCACTTTGTGGTTGTTAGTAGATATGGTCCCCTAAGATGAGATTTGTTTGGTTAGTGGTCTCAGATAGAGTATGATGAATCTAAGGATTTTTTAGTACGTTAAAGGACCTCTCCTGCAGATTACAATCTATGGACCCTAGACGATGCTAATTAGGTTTGAATGGTTATGTTGATGACTTGAGGTCTCGTAATTATGGAATATTTCAGTAGAAATCTAATGATTGATAATGTTGAGGTGTAACTTGGGTAAATTATATCCTCTTGAGGATTAGAGTATCAGTAGAGTTAGTGCTATCGAGTTCTTGTAGATCTTCGTGCCGACTTCATCGTGATTCTTCATATCCCTAAGAGTTCGTTTTGTTTCGTTTTTGCGTGTTTTGTATATATTTTGTTATCATGATTTGTGAACTTTATGTTCGAGTCGCTCTATGTACGTGTAATGTCCTGTTATTTGATTTTATCTTTGATAAAACCTTCAAATTTCCATTTTATATTTCTAATTTAACGTTTCAAAGAAGTCTAAAGATGGTTTGTGTACCCTCTTTTTGGAGAAAATGGATTTCTTTTGCTTTTATATTTGGATTTTGCGTTTGGTTGGATGTTTGCACTTGTTATTGGAGACGTCTGATAACTAGTCCTACACTTACTAACACTTGTTTTGATTTTCGATTTCACTAATTCGACTTTAATTTGATTTGGATAATTAGAGTTCTCGTTCGCGACGGGCACTCTTGAAATCCGTAAGTAAGTTCCACACTTATGAAAATTCTCTTTAAATCGTTTTCGAGAAAAACTTCGTTTCATAAATGTTTCCCTTGTAAAAGCTTTCTTGTTGATTTTTAAAACCGATTCTTGTCTTTGATACTTTTGGTTTTCTACTCTCAAGTTTCGAGGACGAAACTTTTTAAAAGGAGGGGTGATTGTAACACCCGGAAATGTACCCTATTTTTCTAGTGAAAATATTTTACGGATACCTTTCAGCAAATTTAAATTTTAATTTAGAATTTTATGTTCCGAGTCGAATTTAGAATTTCCGAGTTCGTATTTGGAATTTCCGCGAGATTCCATGAGAATCCCGTCTTAAGGCGAGTTTGACTTTTGTTGACTTTTTCCCATAAATATCTCATGCTCCCTTAATCTATTTCATTCAACACAAACCAAAACCCTTACTTCTTCCTTAAGCAAATATCAAAAACCCTTGCCTCCAATTTTGATCCATCTTTGAATCACCGTATCTCCTTCGTTACTTATTGGAATTCACGTAAGTTCGTCTCATTCTTCCCCTCTTACCTTCCTCTATCCGTATTGGTAATAAAATTACCGTCTTTCTCGCTTTTTAAATTATCCGTCTTTCTCAAGGTGAATGATATTCATCTTTTATTATCTAATTGTATGTAGGTGGAGACTAGGAAGGTTTAAAATCGATTAAAGACGCGTAAAGGTAACGGTGAAGGGTTACTCGATATCATTTACGTGTTTTAATGTGTTTTCCATGTTA
>JAIUZE010027928.1:0-22205 GCA_022085475.1 Heliosperma pusillum
ATTTACTTGTCTTGATGTTTGTATTAATATAGTTTTGTAAATTACTAAAACCAGGGTAGTCAACCCAATGAATTATATACAAAAAGAATTAGACTTAGAAAAAATACGGAGTATGGAATATGAAATAAAAAAAATTATACATCAAGAAGTCTAAAAACAATGGAAAAATCGATCTAATCGGGATTAAAAATAAAAGGTTGATTAACGAAAAATTTGCCATCGTAGATCTATTACATTTTCTTTCCTAATTAAATTTTGGATTTTTCATTTGTGAGATAAATAGATAATAATACATAATACATGTGAAATACATGTAAAATATTGAAATAAGACATATATGATCTCTCTTTTCTAAATTGACCATGTCTAGCGGAGCTAAAGGCTCTTTGCCTTTTGTGAAAAATGTGAAATAATGGAACAAACATTATTATGATTGACTATTTGATCCACATTAATATTTTATGATTTAAATTTTCTAAATGATGTTCACATCTTTAACGGTACATGCTTGATATGCTAGTATGCTACATGATACATCGACCCACTTTCACTCGTAATCATATGGCGATAAACACAATTTGACGGTGCTTATATACGGAGTATTTGTTTTATCTCAATTATTTGTTTATCATTTGTAATCATTATAATGGACAATAAATGAATCTAAATCAAACGGATTATTATTGATATATTAATGCAAAATGTTCTCAAAATTGAACATAAAATAAATGACTAAAACACCTAAATAACATAAATAACACAAGTGAATGAATGATGGATAAGGATACTACTCCGTAAAATCTTGTCGTTGTTAAATAGAGTTTCTATAACTAGTAGCAATCATAACAACAATATTATCGTGAGTAAAAATGATGATTATCGTGAGGTAGTGTCGTGTGTTTAAGATGAGGTTTTAGTTTGATTTAAAGTTAGTTCAAGATCCATTGGTTTCACAAATTATTTCCGTGATGTGCATTTATGAGGTAGTTGACCAATTATCAACTAAATATAGTGAAGCACGTCGGATATAACTTCACTATAAAGTTTTAAAGTCACAATAAAATGTAATTATTTTTGGATAAACGTTAACACAACACTTTTCTAAGCTGTAACATTTTATTGTTCATATTTCATTGTTAAAATGACGACATTTTATCCGTATACAAATATACAATGTAGGCAAAAAGTGTATACAATGAGAATTTGCGAATGTTTTTATATGTATTATATTTTTTAGTGTTTTTTAAAGACTAATAATTAAGGATCCATCAAAAACACGCATTAATAGAAAGTTTGAGATAAAGGTTATAAAATAATTGACGTTAACCGAAAACTCCGTATAAGTTAATAGTACAGTGTTAATTATCTTTTAAAACAAGAATGTACACTTTATTATTATTACTACAACATCATTAAACTATTCTCAGATAAATAAGTATAGTAATCATTCATTCATTTCATCCCATTTTATTGTTCACTTTCAAAATTTCCGAGTTTTTAAGGAAAATTGGTGAATTTACCAACTTTTACCCTTTAAATGAAAGAAAAGTTAAAGTCCCAATTTTATGACGGTCGTTAGTTATTTATGAGAATTATTGAATAACCAAAGTTTTTCATTACTAAAATTAGAAAGAAGATAATAATTATTAGAAAAAAAATAAAGAGAAGGACACCATAAAAATGGAATGAATAATGTACTTGTTTCTCTACGACTTGATGTATCCTCGCTCCCTTTTGCTACTCTACCCAACCTATACCGAAACAAATGCATGGTCTGTCGTGGAATAATATTAATTGAGACAAACAAAATTTTGAGTGAACAAGTGTTGTAAGTATAATTTATTCTACAAATTGAGGTCTATGATAATATATAAATCTACGGATCCAGCACTTCAAAATTGATGTCACATGCTGTGTCTATATATAAAACCCCACTTAACATCACAATATATAATTCTCAAATTACGTAGCATAACTTGGAGGTACATTATTGTTTTAATGTAGATTCTAATATGAATAACCTAATAATGGATATAATTAAATAAACTAGCGGCGGAGTAAGGATTTAGGGTTAGGCGAGGCATAAAACTTTGACGGGGACGAACATGTGATGACATAATGTAAACTTGAAAAAAACTCTGAAACTTTAATTAAATCTTTCGAATTTTTTTCTTCGCCAGTAGGGACGAGCGCCCCTACTAGTCCCACTAAATCCGCCAAATTAATGTGATCTCTAGTTAGCTTGAAAAGGCAAAGTTGGATGCAGATTTTATTAATTATATATATGGAAAAGCGACTAGATAGATTTGAAAGGAGTTACAAGAATTATAAACTATACTTTCTCAAGGAAAAAAAAGAATTATACGATGTATTTCATCAATCCTTGTCATTTTAAGGTGTATTCGATTTAGGTAAGTTTTAGTCTTTTAGACATGCTAAAGGAACTTAGTTTATGATTTCTTTTTACTAATTTTCTTTATTTCCTTGATCTTTGTATAAAAATAATAGATAATAATTGATCGGGGATAGAGGAAGTAATATTTTTAAAATAAAATAGTGTGTGCCTACTCTTTTTATGCATTTGACTAGAGATTTGATTTAATGGTTAGCACTTAGTGTGAGACAGTTTATAAACAGCTCAATAGAATAGTTTATATACTATTAGTTTAATTAATGGTGAACATGTATTAAGAATAATACTCGTAATTAATATGCTTGCTGGGGTACATTGTATATATATGTACAGGTACATATTTCGCTGGCTGGTGATGGGTACGTGAGGGTATCATATGTAACTACGTATTCAATGGCTACATCAGTTGTTGAGTATGGCACTAAGTCCGGCAAATATAATGAATTTGCACTTGGAGACAACTTTAACTACCACTATTATTCTTATGTCTCTGGCAAAGTTCACTATGTCACTATTGGACCCTTGACTCCTGCCACTACTTATTACTACCGCTGCGGTGGCTCCGGTACCGAGTACTCTTTCCGTACTCCTCCCACCACCTTTCCCGTTGAGTTTGCCATCGTTGGTATGATATTCTACTCTGCTTTTCACCGCATCAATCTATCCAACCAAATATTTTATACACGGTATCGCTAATACTATTTAAAATTGACAACAAATTAATAAAGACTTAAAATAAAACGATATATTAAATGTGTGATCGTTTCAAATCTTGATAAATATGGGTAACTACCCAATATGAAGTAGTTGAGCATTTGAGATAACAAGTTGATAACACAACCAAGCTACGTACGGTCTACGTGGGAGTACTTAAATACGAGTATCTCGCACGTCATAATGGCAACATTATAATAGTTGGAGCCAGATAATTGAAGTCAGATAAGAAGGATTATAAGATAAAGGAGATGGTTGGCCCCATGACCCCCATCAATAAAATATGAATGTTTATTGCTCGCTTACATACCTGATAAATGTGATAATGACCTAATATTACCAACGACTTATTATAATTATTTGAGATACAATGGTTATATCGTCTTTTTTATGTAATGCAATGTTTAGTGAGATATCGCCTCATAATCGGATAATATGTTTGATAATATATAATGCGTTATAAGGTGTACTGGCTACTGACGTAACTCTCTCGTAAAAGAAATTTACGATAAAATATTGTAAAATCATTAATAAAGTATCTTGATACTCTTATTAGCCAATTATAATAGTTAATGAAGTTAATTAAGTAAAGTAATTGATGATTTAACAATAAGTTTAGTTGAAAACGGATTTTTAGAAGAATCGGTGATAAGTTAAAAGATACAAACATAAAAATTTGGAACAGAAAATATAACTATTACACTTGTCAAAGAATCATACAGTATTAAGTACTTTGTATATACGGAGTAATAATAATTGGCCACAAGACCAATGATAAATATTAGACCATCCCCAAGCAGTGGTCGCGCTAACTAGGTCGCGACCCGATTTTACTCTTACTCTCACCTTAATTATCTTGACCTACTTTTACCCTCGCAAGCAGAAGGTCACGACCTAGGTCATCAACCTAATCATTTTCCACTTCACAATCCATACTATATACTTATTTTATTGTTTTTATATTGTTCAACCAATAAAAATTGTCCACCTAGTAGGTCACTAAAGTGGTCAATTTTGTTCCACCATGGTCACAAATTGACCTTTGGTCACCAATTAACAAAGAAGGTCACCAATTTTGTTTGTGTAATTACATAATTAGCATGACCAAGCAAGGTCATGACCTACCAATTGACCTTGCTTGGGGATGGTCTTATAGCTATGTACTCCCTCCGTCCCGGTCATTTGTTTACCTTTGCTTTTGGCACAATTATTAAGAAAATAGTAGGGGACCATTTGTGGTGGTCCTTGGTGGATGACAAGTGGACAATAGTCCCATTGACACATCAAATTACTCATAGAAAACATTCTAAATATAGAAAGGTAAACAAATGAATGAGACACCCTAAAATAGAAATGGTAAACAAATGAACGGGACGGAGAGAGTAGTTTTTTACTCATATAATTGTTCACAAGACTATCTAATCTAATTATGATTTAAATCAAATCTTTAAAGATTGCACACATAAGTCTTATAAATCGTTTCTTTAAATTTCATTTTCTTTAATTTTCAAATAATATAATCCTTACAACCCCTTGTGTATATTCCATTCAAATTTCAATGTCATTCAATTGATTGTTTTTTTCATTTTCAACTTACTCATTTTGTCTTATAATATCCGTTTCTTTAATTGACCTCGTGCGAGGTCGTTGAAATGTTTTTAAATTGGCAAACAGTAATTAATAAAAGTATATACCCTTTTCTTCGGCCTGTTGAAAATAAAATAATAAACGAGCACTTGATTAAAGTCGCCACTCTTTTGGTTCTTCTTTCTAAGTGACCCTCCTGTAATATTTCGTAGGACACTTTTGTTCAAACTACGCTTCCGTTGACTTTATGTTTGCTCTAAAACAAATTTAGTACAGTGTACAACTTATAGGTATTTCTGAATTTTACATAAAATGAATTTTCTTCGGTGATCATATTGTTGAAATTGCACCTTATTAATTAGACTTACTCGTTTTAAACCCGTACAATATTTACACGGGTCTGTTTTAATAAATAAAGAGAAAAAAGATTAACAAAATTTATTTCAAATCTTATATAATACGGGAGTGCGTTGTATGAAAAAATATTATATAAAATTTTTGTACAAAAGTTTCTGTATTGAATTATCAAAAGGAAGCTTAATTTGGTAAATTTGGTAAAATTTTTGTTTTACATCATTTACAATAACTTTGTACTCGCAGTTTATGTACTACTTATTTTAAAAACTAAATTAGACTTTTTCAAATGAGTTTAATCTTATACAGTGTGAATTAATCTACTATATACTAAAGCACAATCATTCCTTTCATTTTGATTGGCTCCTTGATTAAGGGAAGGAAAAAAGTAAAATGGGCCCCACATTCTTTCCTTCTAATTAATTACTTTCTAGATTACTCTTCAATTCTTATTTAATTTTAGATTGCACATTTATACAAACTCATACATTAACATTTGTGTTGCATGAAAACTAAAAAAATGTAGAAAAAAAAAATGAAATAATCGAATTTTGTTTAAAAAAAATAGGAATGCTAATATGGAGTAATTATAACAGAGGACATGCCATAAAAAGTAAATTGCTAAAAAAAAAAAGATTATTCATGTATAATTTGTTCTATCAAAATATATTATTAGACTCAAAATTATTGAAAAACGCCGTTTGTAAAACTATATTAATAAATAAAATGCTCTTTAGCATTCTAAGTAGATCTCTTTTTTCACGCAAAAATAAATAAATAAAGTATATTCAAAAACTAGAAAGAAAGAATAAATGAAGTATAAATAACATCTTGAGAAAATATTGAAAATATTGAAGAAAAAATATTACGTGTAATAAAAAAATCAAATAAAATTGAAATCAAATGATTCGTAACGGTATAATTAAAAAAAATTAGATAAATGTTTTTTTCGAAAATATATATACAGTGTATCATATTTGAAAAACTACAAAAGTTACAAAAACATGCATACAAATATTAGTCATGATTTAATTAGTTAATGTACGAAAGATTGAAGAAAAAAGTACTCTTACCACAAAACAATAAACCTCAAATAATGATTTAATTAAGTTTTGATCTTAAAGGTAAGCGGGGCTTGATGTTTTTGATTTATGATAACGCACGTTAATACGGAGTATGGTTTAATGATTCCTATAGTAGTATTGTGGACAGTATATTTCACGTTCGATTCCCCCTTCTCCTCTATTGTAATGCGATTAAGTGCGTTTTTCGTTATACCAAACAAAAAATAGTAGTATGAGTATCAATTAATGGTGAAGGAACGGAATTTAATAAAGATCGCTTTTATGGACCAAGTTCAACATTACTCCCTCCATCCCAATTTATATTGTGTTTAAAAAATTGATGAGTTACTCCTACATAGATATACATATATAGCTTACAAAGAGTTCTACGATACTTATTTAGTTACTTATAATTTTATTAGATTATAGGTCAACTGAAACACGGTTTTTCAATAAATTTATTTAAAGACTAATTATAAATTATTGGAAAAATGGTACAAAAAGTAATATAATAGGTACGTTTTATATAAAATGAGGTATTGATAAAAATGGTTACAATATATAATAAAATATGTACGATTGGTATGCGAATTAGTACCAAACAAAAGTTACCTTTGAGGCACGATCAATAACAAAAGGGATACAAAAAGGTACATATAGGGGTACTATATAAGTGGTCTTTAATCATCTCTCCATAACTTAGTGATAAACGGTCTCCCAAAGTTTTTGTGTTATAAGATTGTTGAATATTTGTCTGCGTACAACTTTGTACGTGTTTACGAGTAGTTGTTGGTAAATGGGTCAATACAAATGAGTTAAAATGTAAAGGATTTAATATTATTTTTTTAGTGTATACCATTCGGTTTAGTTTGGGTTCAAGACGGGCACTGGGACTGTAAATAGTCAATATTAATAGTATTATTATATTAATGGATAGTGTAGTTGAGTTGTGTACCAGTAATTTGGTAAATATTAGATCAAAATAATTAGTTGGAAATACGTACCTTTACATATTATTTTCACTTTAAAAATATTTTTTTTAATCATAAATCCTTAATATTATAAATTCAAAAGTTCAATACTTTTTTTATGTTAATAATTTTTTATACTCTATCAAATCATGAAAACAAAATAAAACGTTATGGCTACTTTTTTTCATTAAAGTGTCACCCATTATATGTGTAATCTCTATAAATTGCTATTTTTTTCATTGTATGTGAGTCCACGTCAATTATTTCCACCACCACTGCATATATAAAAAGTCATGTATTAAAAATAAAATATTTTGTATAATGAGTACATATTTTATATATATATAATATATATATATATATATATATATATATATATATATATATATATATATAGGAATGAGATCAAATGAGTCCACCCCAATAGAGTGAGTCCATGAGTCCTCTTAGAGGCCCTTGGATCTTGAAAATGGATGGCTTAGATTAAAACACAAAAAAGGTCATTAGAGAGGTGTTTAACCTCACTCTCTCACTACCACACTAATTAAACCACTAATACATTTACCTTACTAAATCACTTTCCACACAATTCATTCATTCAAAAACATTTCCTCCTTCTCTCTAAAACTCCCTCCCACTTCTCTCTAAAACATACTCCTCTCCTTCTCCCTAACTTTCCCTCTTCTTTTTTCCGTCATCCACCGTCGGCCACCACCACAAACACCCAGAAAAAAAAAGTAGATCTACTACCAAAAAACTTCTTTCACCACCAACCACCACCACCACTCACTGTCTCCACGATACACCACCACCGACGGTGGCCGACGACCTCCCTCCTCTTCTTCTCTCGCCACCCTCCGCAGTCTCTCCGTCCTCTCTTCCGTTGCGTCGTCTCTTCCTACTCCTCTCCGTCGTCTCTCCGTCCTCTTCACTGCTTTGCCCTCCTCACTGTCTCGCCCTCCTCACCGCCTCCTTCCTCTCTTCTCCATTTTTTCAGATCTGAAAAAAGCGGGACTGGTTTGGGGGTGGTGCGTGGTGGTGGTGTTTTCGGGGCAGTGGGGAGTAGTGGTTTGGTGGTGGTTTTTGTGGGCAGTGTGTGGTGGTAGGCCGTTTCCCACTGTTCAAGCAACAACCACAAGAACACCACCCAATACCACCACTCAAACTCCCATTTTTTTCCAGATTTGAAAAAAAAATTATACCTACCGCCATTTTCGCCGCCTTCGACCGCCTTCCGCCTCTCTATTCTTCCTCTTTCTGTTTTTTTATGGTTCCAGATCTGTTTTGGTGGTGTCAGAGGTGGCGGTGGTTGGTAGAGCAGTCAAGGGCGTGCGGTGCGGTGGTTGTGGGTAGTTGGTTTCAGTTCTCGTTTTTTCATTCTATTTTCTTTATCTTTTTCTTTTTCTTCCACTTTTCAGATTTAGTATTTTTTTTGTCCGTTTTTCCTCCACTTTTGGATCTACTAACAATAATTTTGAAAAACTAATAAACACATTTTTTAGATCTATCTTTTTTTTCTTATTTATTTAATTTTAATTTTCGATCTACTAAGTAAGAAGTAGATTTCTAAAAAAAGTAGTATTATCTCGCTTTTTAAGTGACAAAAATATGTGTGGTGGTTATTATTGGCTGTTTATTTAATTTTCGATCTATATTTTTCTCCAAT
Organism: Heliosperma pusillum; assembly: GCA_022085475.1. Classification (NCBI taxonomy): domain Eukaryota; kingdom Viridiplantae; phylum Streptophyta; class Magnoliopsida; order Caryophyllales; family Caryophyllaceae; genus Heliosperma; species Heliosperma pusillum. The sequence continues at coordinate 8,770 of JAIUZE010027928.1, forward strand.
TTTAGATCTACTAATTAAAAATAGATTTCTGATTTATTTGGTGTTATGAGTGACGACGACGGAGGTTTTTAGTAGACTAAAGTTACACATTTAACGAACTAAAGTTACACATTCAACGAACTAAAGTTACGAACTAAAGTTACACATTGAGTTATTGTCCATATTTAGATCTTGGTTCATATTTAGTATGAGTTTAGTTTTTATTTTTATAGATTTACTTTTTTTATTTTTTTCAGATTTAGTACATAGTAATATTGGTGTACTGAACTGACAAACTTAAAGGACTAAACTCACTAAAGTTACACTTTCAATAGATTAAAGTTACACTCTCAATGAACTAAAGTATGACTTTTTAGATCTCATTTTTTTCTTTTTTTTGTTCTTATTCTGATTTTTTCAGATTTAATATTTTTTTTTTTTTTTGAGATCCATTGATTTATTGTTCATATTTAGTATGACTTTTAATTTTATTTTTTCAGATTTAGTGTTACATTTTATTTTCCTTTATTTTTATTTCTTTTTCTCCACTTTTAGATCTACTAAATAAAAAGTAGATTTCTGACAAAATTATTCGGGTTGTTAGTAGACTGAAATTAAACCCGACTAAAGTTACACTCTCAATATACTAAAGTTACATTCTGAAAAGACTAGAGTTACACTTTAAATTACATTACTAAGGGTTACACCCTCAATGGACTAAATGGACTAAAGTTACAATCGTAAAAGGATAAAATTACACTATAAATGACTAAAGTTACACTCTCTATATAATAAAGTTACATTCTGAAAAGGTCAGAGTTACACTTTAAATTAGTTAAAATTTTAAAATTCAAAAATAAGATGCCATATAATTCAAAACTAAAAGTACACTTGTAAAAAAAATTAAAGTTACACTATAAAAATATGGAAAATGTCGAGAACTTGTCTTAAAATCACTTTTTAGTATAAAAGTACACTATTTTGGATTAAAGTTACACTTGTAAAACGCTAAAGTTACACTTTAAAATTATGGAAAATATCAAGAACTTGTCGTAAAATCACTTTTCAGTATAAAAATACATTATTTTGGATTAAAGTTACATTTGTGAAAGTGTAAAGTTACACTCTAAAAATACGAAAAATGTCAAAACCGTGTCTTAAAATCATTTTTTAGCATAAAGTTACACTATTTTGTATTAAAGTTATACTCGTAAAAAATCAAAGTTACACTTGTAAAACCGCATACTTGTAAAAAAAACAAAAGTCTTGTCGTAAAATCATTTTTTAGTAAAAGGTTACACTTTTTTGAATTAAAGTTACACTTATAAAAGGCTAAAGTTACACTCTGAAAATACGTAAAAAGTCAAAATCTTGTCGTAAAATCAGTTTTTTAGTAAAAGGTTACACTTTTTTGAATTAAAGTTACACTTGTAAAAGGCTAAAGTTACACTTTGAAAATACGTAAAATGTCAAAATCTTGTCGTAAAATCATTTTTTAGTATAAGGTTACACTTTTTTGGATTAAAGTTACACTCGTAAAAGATCAAAGTTACACTTGTAAAACGTTCACTTGTAAAAAAAACAAAAGTTACCCTTGAAAACAAAAGTTAAACCCTAAAAATGCTAAAATGTCATCAACTTTAAGCTAGAGAGAGAAAGATAATTAATTAGTGTATAAGTAAGGAATTAGTGTAATGGTTACTTTTTGCTTTTAATCTCAACCACCCAACTTGAAAGATCTAAGGGCTCATAAGAGGACTTAGGGACTCAAAAGAGATGAAGGACTCATTTGAACCTTCCTATATATATATATATATATATATATATATATATATATATATATATATATATATATATAGAATTAGGATCTCGTGCGAACTACTTCTTCGGTACGAACTGTACGAACCATGTATGTGGACTGATTTATATACATGAACAGAAGGCCCAAACTATATAATAAACCACACAAGCCCAACCTTCTCATAACCAATCTAACTTTTCAGAAACCTTAACCTCCTAACTCCTCCATCCAATGCCAGTAAAGACCGCCGGAGCAGAGGCCGCCGACCACCTGACAACGGTGACGAGCCGGATAATACCTTCCACCGTCAACCCCCTTTCCCGACTTCTTTTATCTCCCTCTACTCCCATATTAAGATTCATCGTCGTTATATACGTTTTAATCGCCATCGTGATTTCCGTCACCATCAGACAAATCAATACATTCACCATTTATAGCTCCATTTCAGCGACGCCGAAGATTCCCCTTCTTCAATTTTCGAAGAAATTGTATTCGCAAATCTACTCAAACTAAAGTCACATTTTGGAAAAATAATTGCCGGAGTTGGGTGGTGAGGAGGCAGATTCGTGGTGGTGTCATTTTTCTGGCGTGGTACGTTCTTGGTCGGTATTGGTGGCGATGGTAGTGGTGGGTTATTCATGATTTGGGATGGATATATAATATAAGCATACCAACGTTATTTTGACACACAATTAACATTTGTATCTACAGGTATTAACTTGTGTATCTACATTCTACATGTATTAACAAGTGTATCTGAGTAGTGTTCAAGATACGTCATATGTATTAATGAAAATGAGTGAGTGAATCGAGGTAATTAGATCTCAAATTCAAATGAAAAATCAAGTAGTTTTTCTAGATGGTGTATTGCAATGGTAATGCAAATAACGATTTCGGTGGTCAAGGACTCGTGGTCAAGGTGGGGTACAAGTGGTCGTGGAGGCAGTGGCGGTGGTGGTGCTGGGTGGCAGTGGTAGCGGACTAGCGGTGTTGGCGGCGATGAGAGATGCGTGGTTAGTGGTGTTGAATACTGGAATGGTGTGGGCCGTGGGGTGGTGGGCATGGTCACTAGATCTCTTTGGAGTGGTCACTTGAGTGGTGCGTCGCCGGATGTCGTCGGCGTCCTCGCCTGCTTTTTGTTTCAGCATGGTCACTTGAGTGTTTTGACCGTGGCAACTCTCTGACTAAGGGCGATTGGAGACAGTGTGTACGACGAGGCATGGTTGTGGTCGCTTCACAAATCATTGTGGCAATATATGCTAGCCGACGACGATACTGACAATTTATGATATGCACTTCAATATTGTCGACAATTTTAGATAAATGTACAACAAATATTAAACAAAATTGAAAACTCTGGATTAAAAAATGTCTTTCCTACTCAAATATGTTATCAAATGCCTTTTAATTTATACTCTTCACTTGTTTGATGTTTATTCAACTCCGCCGATAATACTTTAAGTTCCTAGATACATAACTCTAGTTAGTTAGATATACTACTTTAAATTACTGCATAAATATATCTGTAGCTAGCTAGATACACTTCTTTAAGTTTCTAGATACATACCTTTAGCTAGCAAGATACACTTCTTTAAGTTGTTAGATACATAAGTCTATCTAGCTAGATACACTCCTTTAAATTCCTAGATACATACCTCTGACTAGCCAGATACATTTCTTTAAGTTTCTAGATACATATCTTTAGCTAGCTAGATACACTCCTTTAAATTGTTGGATACATAATTCTATCTAGCTAGATACACTCCTTCAAATGGCTAGATACTTAACTCTAACTACTTAGATACACTTCTCTAAATTTGTCTTTAAATTGCTAGATACATAACTCTAGCTAGGTAGATACACTTCTTTAAATCGCTAGATACACTCCTTCAAATGGCTAGATACATAACTCTAGCTACTTAGATACACTTCTCTAAATTTGTCTTTAAATTGCTAGATACATAACTCTAGCTAGGTAGATACATTTCTTTAAATTTCTAGATACATACTCCTTATCATATAATGTAACATGATTAATTTTAAAAAATTTGCTTCTTCGGTGTTGGACAAATTATACACACTGCTAGATACACTCCTTCCACAGTTCCACATTGCTAAAAAGACATCAAATCATCAATGACAAGCTCTATACACGTCTTTAACTTACAAGATATAGACCTTTAACTTACAAGATATGGACCTTTAACTTTCTAGATACACATCTCAGGCAAGCCATATACACTCCTTTAACTTGCAATATACACATCTCTAGTAAACTAGATACATTTTTTTTTAACGTGCTAGATACATACCTGTAACTTATTAGGTACGTTTCTTTAACTTGCTAGATACATAGACTACTTGGTACTTTGGTAGATACATAGGTCTGACTTGCCAGATTAATACTCCGTATTTCAATTAACTGACGCCTTTGAATTTTCAAGTGCCATGGTCAAACACAAATTTATTCCAATCTAGCTTTCCGCTCTTTCAATTGACAACGCCGAAGTATGAGTTATGATATTTAAACTACCTATCTCGTATTTAAGTTTTACGTAATTACCATACATACTAGCTGAAACCCACGGCAACAACGAAACATTCAACTAGTACATGTTCAACAATTGAGTTACATCTAAATATCAACCATGCTTTTCAATTTTTTGAGCTAGTAACATCGGAAATTAGGTAATTAACAAATAAAACAAGAATGAACCAGCAGCAGCAATTGAGTTACATCTAAATACCCAACTCCTGCACATGATTGGATTCACATTTCTACAACAAATATCATTCATTTGTTGTTAATTAAGCTTCTGAATTAATATAACAACACCAAATTGAATCTCCATTGATTAGAATTGAAAACTCATTCTTTGTCTAATCACAGTGGTACCTTCCTTACCCATCTCGCAAACATTCCGAGCCACTCACGTCGAAGGTTGCAACTCCGACTATCGCAGAGTCGTCCCAACGTAGACCACCAATTGAACCACCGCAACAACTCTAAACAACATCTAGCAATTAAGGCTTCACCTCGAAACCGAAACCGCGATCGCGCACAATAACAGCTTCGAGCAACCTGCCACCACTCGGATTCCAGTGCTCTTCACCACCGCGCACCACCACTTGCGATTCACCGGTACACATTAACACATCACCACGCAAGTGATACAAAAAAGAAAAAGAAAAGAATGAGTTGGTGCTTGAGGAGGAGAAAAGGAAAGATCGTCGATCAAGTGATGGCCGGCGTCGGAGCTACATCAACGTTACCGGCGTCGGAGAATCGTCGAGGGAAAGTATATAGAAAGTTGAAAGTTTAGGGTTGGGGACTGGTTGTATGCTAGTGTATGCGATTGTTAGTACATGTGGTGGGCATGGTAGTTCTTCTTTATGTTGGTGCTGCTCTTTTTTAAGTTGGTTCGTACAGTTCGTACGGAACTTGAGTTCGCACAGGATACCGCGCATAAATAGCTAAAATAAATTTTTGGCTTGAGAAAAATTATCATATGTTGCATAAATATTGTACATATCAGATGTATAAATTTAAAATTAATTAGATTAATTTTCGTATGGTTTTAGCATTTTATTTGATAAAATCGATTAATGGCAACTATATTTTTCTCTAAAATGATTCGAAAATTTTTGACCAAAATTTTGACATGAAGATGTTCCTGTAAATGTTCCAGAATATTCAAAATTTTATTTTTCAAATTTCTAAATTATTGTAATTTAATTTAGAATTATTACATAAAAGTTATGTTAAAAAGGGTCAAAACCGAGCAATAAAGCAAAACCGAGTTGAGTTATCGTCAAATAATTAGTGGAAACTAATTTTTGAGTCCTAAACAGTTAGGGTAATTAACTGGGGCTTAAATTTGATTTAAGTAATAATTTGTGATTTTAATTGGTTATTATCACGCATGTCCATGAAACCGGGTTTATATACGATATAAGGTTATTAGGGCGATTTGGCACATATATATTGCATGAGTTTACATATAATTATGCTGCATTTTTAATGAATGAATGTCATTTGGATTTATGTAATTTTGGAATTATGTAATTTGTCTTAGTATGGCCTTAGTTTGTAATCAATATTACCCGAAATGTATGGGAATATTGATTCGGTTGTAATTTAATGTGATCTCGTATCATTTTTATTGTATTATTTCATTTTATTTTGCAAATGTATAATAGAATAGCCTTGTAATTTTATTTTATCATTTGTAATCCCGGAGTTTCCTAAAGACGGTGCCATTTGGAAAGGAGTTCCAAAAGGAAGACGGTGTCCTTGGGAGGCGTGCAAATGAAGTTCAAGGGATCAAGGAGTTGGTTTCTGAATTTGTAATAGTTAATGTGATTTTCTATTATTTTAGGAGGGTCATACTAGGAATTTATTTTATGCTTGCATTTTTTATTTATATGTCACATGCATGCCAAATCGCCACTTAAACAACACATGCATTTTATCGAGTCAATCGACCGCGTCAATTATAATTATTGATAGTTCACCTATTTTGTTCACTTAAAAGGAGATAGATAATATAAATTGACTTGACCTCTATTTTGATAATTGAGACTTAGCCTTAACAAATAGTAGAACCCATGAATCCCAATTTCGTAAGGAAGTAGGTTCGGCTCACCGAGGTGCTAAACTTATTACGCTGGGTACGTGGGGCAGAAAATCGTTATTGCATCAAAATTTGGTTGAACTCAACGGAAAGATTAGGGTCTGTGGCCCATGTGTTCCGGGCTAAAGATGACAATAAAGTATTTCATCGACCAAGATTTCTAACTGTAGAATCGGTTAAAGAGTTAACCCACCAAGTAATATTAATGAAGGTCGTGGAGTCCGTGGCTCACATAAACCCGAGTTAATATAGGATTTGGGTCTTGGAATCATTTATGTAATTGGGTAGAGGTCATTATATAAATGTCAAACTTGTTTAAAATGTTTACAAGTATTTTAAAACGATAAATGTTGATATTTCTTTCATTTTTCTATTTTGTAGTCAAACTTATTTATTCGCAATATCGGCAAATTAAACGATAACGAGGTTTGACCTTCCGCACCACAACTCACCACCGTATCATGGCTTAGATCCTTTATGGATCAATGCAAAATCGAAAAGAATTGTTCTAATTTCGCGAATTGGAATGGGCAACTTTGCCTTGCCACCAAAGGTGATGGTAAGCTTCGTTACCTCACCAAGGCTTCTCCCAACGCTCCTAAATGCAAGGTCAACTAACGCCGTAAAGGAGGCCTATGAGACCTACCAAATAAGAATCGGCCACGATCAAGAATGTCTTGATCTTCTCTATAGATGTCGAGCTTCAGAGGAATGTCATAAAGATGAATTCCACGTATGAGATCTACACTAAACTCGTGGCCGTGTTTTCACGAGCTCTTAGGATCATTCAATATGAAGTCGCTTCTTAATTTTTCGACCTTAAAAATGAAGGATGGTCAATATGTCTGCTCCCACATACTCAAAATGATTGAGCATGTCGAGGTACTAAGAAGCAAGGAATAACGATTCGCGAGCAACTTGTGATTGACCGTGTACTCCACTTCCTAAACCGTATCAAAGGGTTTGTTAATTTTAGGGTGACCTTCAACATGCAAAACGTCACCGCGACTCTACATGAGTTGCACAAATTGCTTGTGCAAACCGAGCGTGATATGGGCTGCCATGCTAGCACTAGCAAAGATGTTTTGAACATCAAATGACAAAAGCAAAGGGAAGTTCAAGAAGAGTGGACACAAAGGGAACAAGCCCACACCTTCTAAGGACAAAGAAAGGCTATTGGGAATAGTTATTTTAAGTCTAAGAAGGGTGTCACCTCCAACGACAACTGCCATTATTGTAATGGTATAGGCTCTTGGAAACGTAATTGCCCCATATATTTGGGAGATATTAAGACTGGACGAGTCCAAGTATCTTGCTTAAATAGAGTAAGTCTATAGAGAAGCTAGAATACTAAAGTCTAAACAAATAAGTCTACTATAGATCGCTCAAAGTTAATAAGAGTTAATACGAGCATCATACCCCACTTATACCTGGAGAACAAAGCTGTTTGTGACTAAGGCATAGAGCTCATGAAGCTATCCTTACAAGAATTTTCTCATTTACACCTAAAGAAACAAAAGTGTTTGTGGCTCATGGTGCTATCCTTCACGTAAATAAGCGTATTTACTAAAGGATAGAGTGGGAGAAATTATGCCACAAACAAAGACAAGAGAAAATGTTCTTAAGTCATCCAAGGTCGGAAGCTTATAGTGAAAGCTTATAGTGAAAATATCTACTTTTTGAAAGTAATAATTATGATCTATAGATTGGCGGTTATAATTTCCAATTCGAATTTGTTGCATAAGAGCCTAAAAAAAATACAAAATGGATAATATACATATAAAATTACATGGGAAGTTTGGACCTCCCTAGGGTGAATAAAACTTTATTGTAAAGTATTGTATATAAGTTAAAATATAACCATCTTTGAGATACAAGATTATTGCATCTACGCCTCGTTGAAAGTATATATATGATAAAGTAACAAAGAGTTCTTTAAAGTTTTCTTTCTAAATGGGCATTTAGAAGTGGACAAGTTGTCGTACAAAACTTAGGAGATCAATGTGTGATCCTAAGAGAGCACTTGAGAGGTTGTAATAATCATTGCATAACAAGAGAGAATGGTTTCCTCGAATTGTCGAATAAGCCATGTTTATGCATGTAGTTAAGTGGGAGCTAGATCTATCATGTGTAGACATGAGGATTAGTGGGAGTAAAATTTCGTCATGTATGGACATAAAGATTAGTGGGAGCAAAATATCTTCCATGTATTGTATGTATGAGACATGTCAATCATTAGGAATGATATACTAACATTGCCTTCCGTGGAGGAGTGTTTAGGAAATCATTTCTAGATGAAAGACTTGGAAGAAGCATATTGTATCTAAGGCAAGAATATCTCTCATGTCTCATATGTAGGAGACATATTGGTCATTAGGAATGATGTACTGACATTGCCTTCCGTGGAGGAGTGTTTGGGAAATCATTTCTAGATGAAAGACTTGGTGTAGGTATCCAAAATCTATGGTGATAGATGAGAGAGGATACAAATGATTGCTAATGTTTCCGCCATTAGGCCAATCATATATGCCAAGATATGCACATACCTTGATAAATTTGTATGTTTGGAGCATGACAAGTTGATAACAAGTAATCCACATGAGAGTCATTGGATAGCCTTCAAGAATGTTCATGAGATTCTCGAGGAGAACTATGAGTTTATTATTGTGTTTGGTAATAATAACTTAGTTGCGTGTTAAATGTCACACGAACCCAAGTTTCCAAACCTGTAAAGGATCTGACAAAATCCAAGGCTAAAATTTAATATAAAAGCGAATAAATAAAAGGGATGATTGAAGTGTCAATCATTGAAAATTCTACAAATAGAGTCTTAGTACTTAATGATGAGGATGAGGTGGATTACAAGGATCTAATAAGTAGACCCTTCCACCAAGATACACATCACGTGGTTATCATGATAACAAGTGGGAGCATCTTTCAAGATTAAAGAGCCTAACACTAGATAGAGATCTAGTGATGTACTTAGATAACTTCATGTTATTGGGAATAACGATGATTGGAAAGAAAATGAGCAATTCATAAAGTTGGAACAAATGGATAAGAAGTATATCCACCATCCAAGCTCTTATTGCATTTAGACAAGAGGACCATGAAGTGTCATGGAACTTGTATACTTTAGATTATATGATATGAAGCAATAACATTGTGTTGATTGTTGATATGTGATAATCACATTTATCGTTTGAGTTTATAAAACTCACTTTGTGCTTTGTTATATCCAAATAGGTTGTAGTGACAACTTTGAACCCTATTAAAGTGAATTGGATTAACATAGCCTTGGCCCCTAGTCACTTATATGAGGTGACGACTCGAAGTGACTGGAGTGTGATGCGATTGATGGCAAGTTCAAGTGCCATAGAGTCATATGAGATGACTAGTCGATCACATAGGCAGACTGTATGGGACACTCTGTCGGGCAGTGACCGCTTATAGAGTTCTGGCAATTCATATAGCCTGGTCGTGGCGAGAGCTACTATAGTATTATTTATAAGTCAATTCTTTAGACTAGAGACTATTCGCCCAAGTCGGCATAGTTTCTGATTGACTTTGATTTTTGCCCCAAGCCATTCTGTAAAAAGGGGTGAATGGGCAATTATTGGGTCATGAAGAACTTTGAGTGTACGAAGGGAATAGTGCGATAGGAATTGTCCAACCCCTTGTCAGGGTTATCCAATATCTCAAGGCCACTCGAGGAGTAGTGAACTGAAAATGCGTGGCCATGCTTGGAAGGTATCTACAGTAGATAATTCCGGTCAGTCAGTTACTCTCCAGATCGAGGAAACCACTCTGGATATGATCACATGCAAGTACGACCTGCAAGACACCTTGCATTGAGTGGGAGATTTAAAATAGGACAAGAGAATTGGTGACGCACACTTGTTGCGAACAAGTGGGAGATTGTTGGAGTGAGTGTCCTCAACAATAGTGCGATCACTTAATTAAACATCAATCACAAGAACACAAAGGGATGATTAATATTATAGTCAACTGATCCACATTAATCGGTAATGATTGGCTTACTAGAGTTTGACATTACTGTCGTATGACGGTGGTGATCAGTTGATCCCTTGAGGTCACACCGAAAGGACGATTCCCTAATCAAGAATATTAATTAATTGTATAACGATACAGATTAATTAATCCCTTAAACAGAACAAGTTTACAAGTGAGAAATATATCTTATTATAATATAATTAAATAAGATTCAATAAATATAATTGTTATATTAGAATGCTTAATGTTTATGAAACATTTGAGATAAGCATGATTGGTTGATCATAATTACAATTAGTTGTAGATCATGTCAACGAAATATGAGATGACCCATTATATATATATGTGATCATAAATTATTACTTGAAACGTTAAGTTTAATTTATTTGACATGAAATTATATTTAAATTGGTTAAATACATAATTATATTATAACATGTCACATGTCACATGTCACATGTCACATATGTGACAAATGACAAAATCACATTTTATAAAATGGACTCTTTCTTAAGTGAAGGTGTCGGCTTTGGAGCTATTAAGATAGGTGGTTAGGCTTTATTAGTTGTTCTAATTAAGAATTAAAATAACATGATTACTGTAACAACCCGAAAAGTACCCAATTTTTCTAGTAAAAATATTTACTAACACTTTTCAGCAGATTTAAGTTTTTAAAATAGAATTTATTGTTTCGAGTCGTATTTTGAAATTCCGAGTTCGTATTTGGAATTTCTGAGAGATTTCATGAAAATCCCGTTTTTAGTCATCTTTGACTTTTCTTGACTTTTAAGTCGTCTTTGACTTTTTCTTGACTTTTTAAAGTCGTCATTGACTTTTCTTGACTTTTAAGTCGTCATAAACTTTTCTTGACTTTAAAGTCATCTTTGACTTTTCTTGACTTTTAAGTCGACTTTGACTTTCGTTGACTTTCCCGACTCGCCTTGTGATTTTGAAGACCGAAATTTTATTTAAAAAAATAATATTTTTAATTTATTTTTATTTAGATTTATTAGGATTTGTGATAATTTAATAAAATTATTTTGAATTTATTCGGAATTAAAGAAAACTTTTACGGTTTAATCCCGAACATCATTTAACTATTCCCGAGTCATCGTAAATCCCGAAAACAAACCCGAAACCGACTTTGGCATGAGTCACACGCCCATGTCATCTTTTTCCACTCACAATTAGATATTCTAATTGTTTTGATTAAACTAATAATAATATCTAGATATTTATTAACTTTATCGATCAGTTAACAAAAATTACGCAAATCGTTTACAAAACTGACCCGACAATCACCAAATCACACGGCACTCCCTCTCCTCTCTTAGACCTTGATATTTTCATTACTTTTTATTACAATAACATAATATCTTGATATTTAATTTAATTAACTTAATATTTAATCAATTACCGTAATATAATTATTAAACGCGAGTCAATTCCGTAACAACAATTTCAAAACCCGACTCCATATTTCTTCTATATGTACACGGCCAACCACTCATCATTACTCACTAACAACTTTTTATTTTACAATAAATCAAATTAAGATCAAATTAATCGTTCTTCAACGTTCTTCATTCGTTCTTGAGCGTTCTTCATCCGTTCTTCGTCGTTCTTGAGCAAAATCATCATAAAACCTTCATTTTTTAATTAAATCCGTCCTAACTTATATTTCTAGAATCTCCTCCTCGCTCTCCATCTTCTAGTACGGTTTATTTTCAATTCCGTCAAAATCGTTTTCAACATTTAATTATGGAAAATCAAGTTTACGTTCTAATAATGTTTTTCTTGTCATTTCTTATAGGGGAAGATTTTGAAGACGAGTTTGGTGACTCGTATATATTAGGGGAAGATTAGAAGACGGGTTTCTTAGTATATACTTCTTATTTTGGTGCTAATTGATTTTTCTAGCTAAGGTAACAATTCCGTTTTACTCGCGATTTAATGTTACATAGCTTTTGTTTCTTTTGTTTTTGGTTCATCTTTTGTTTTTGTTCATGTTATTATGATTTATGGATTTTTAGTAGTAACATGATAAGTAGTATGATTTTTATGTTGTATGGAATTTTTAATATGTTAGTGTTCTTGGACATATTTGTATGATTTATTTATAACCATGATTTTTGTATGATTGATGGTTAATTTGGTTGTTAAAAATGGTTGTTGTTAATTAAAATCATGTTAGAATTAATTGGGGGTGGTGGTTGTTGTGGCCGTGTGAATTGGCCGTGGGTGGTGGCTGTGAACCGGCCGGTTCAGGCCTGGTTCAGACCGGTTCAGGCCGGTCCAGCCAGGTCTGGGTTGGTCCATGGTGGGTCCGGGTTTTGGTCTTTGGGTTGTGTCGATACTTGATTGTTATGTTGTTGTTTGGACGGGTTTTAAATATGTTAAGCATGCGGGAAATATTAGGAAACGATTTTAGTAAAATCGACAAAACAGCCCAAAACAGGCCCAAACCAGGCCGTGGGCCCAGTCCAGGCCCGTGTCAAGTCAGCCCAAATCAGCCCGTGGGTCCCCTTCCTTAGACTTGTGACGGTTTTTGAGTTATCGTTATTTTTATCATGTTTTGTAATATTTAGCAAGTGGGAAATTTTAATAAGTAAATTATTTAATTAAAAGTATTTTTCATAATATTATAATTCCTCACATGTTAGAAATTATAATACGAAATTATAGTTTAACTTGAGATCCTTTAAGTCATGCGGGTTTTTCGTATGATTTAATAATTCACATGTTAGAAGTTTTAATAAAATAACATGTAATGAATATGATGATTTTGGTGTTCAAGTCTAATTGATAAAGACTCTGTTTCTAGCCGGTTTGACCAAACGGGTTTGGTCAAACTAAGATCTAGTCAGCCCCGTTTTGACTGATGACCCGTCGCGGGACTCGGGTCGGGGATTTGTCTTCAAGTAAGGTTGTATTTAATTAATGAATTAGCCTTAGTAGATATGAGGCGCTATGATATTTGATTATTATTGATATGCCATTAGTCACAT
>JAIUZE010027929.1:0-10350 GCA_022085475.1 Heliosperma pusillum
ATAACCGTGGGCGCTTCACTTCTGAAGGACCTGTGTCACTGTCAGTTCCTCTTTTTTTACCATTGTTGGACACGATTTTCTTCGGTCCTGCGCTAGGATTAATCTTACCAGCTTTGAACGACTCAACAGCAGCCAACAACACCCTCCTATCCTTGTTAATGTCACTCAATAGAAGCGTAGCAGCAATCTCCGCTCTGTACAAGTTCACTGAATCCATACTGCCTAAGCCGCAATAAAAAAGAGTCCCGTTATAAAGAAGCATGTGAATCATCATGTATATGCCACAATCTTGGGCAGAGTAGCCTACACCTTGCCATCTGAATTTAACGTTGACAATTTTAAACCCGCTAACCCTGTCGCCTTTAGATATCCCTTTAGAGACCATGTACTTGCCCATTTCTTTAGCCTGCAGTGATTATATGTAATTAGTTCTTTTGAAGAAAAAGAAAATTTAAAAACAAATAAAACGATAGTGTGTGATGACTTACTGTGATACGTGCTATGGAGACATAAGGCAGGGAGTCAAAATCATCATCGTAAAGACGGTTGTCAAGGTATTCAATCTGCTGGGATAAAAAATTTATACATGCACAACTGTAATGATCACCATCACCAGACAGTATAGGGATGAGGACCTGTGAAAATTACACCAAAACATTATTAAAGTTATAGATTTCACAAAACTGTATTATAGTGAATACATTCTTCACAAAATTGGTAACACCTACCAAATCAGAGTCAAGACGAAAAGGATCAATACATTCTTCAACCCACATATCCCACGAAGAGAATATTTCTTTACTGACATCAACCACTTCCCCTTTTTTATGCGCTTTCCAAATTTCCAGTACAGGACCCTGTACCAAAAAATAGTATTAACAAGAAGGATTGCGTAGGGAGAAATATCAAAGTTTGTTAAAATTACAAACACGTACAGTGTGGCTAAGTCCAAAGAAACATCGGGATGTTGGGACTGGTGCAGTGTTTTCATGCATGAGGTGGTTGAGTAAAATATACCAGCAGTCAATGACATTGTTTAAGACCTGAGATCCAGGTTTCAAAGACAAGAGGTCATCACGCGAAATGCAGTGAAATCCAGTGTAAGATACAAGAGGTTCCCTAAACAACAAAGCTCGAGTTACATTATAAATTAAAATTGAATAGAGTTTCATAAATAATAAATAGAGTTACAATATATGTAGAATAAAGTTTCATAAATTGTAGTTAGAGTTACAGTTAATAGAGGTACAGTATATGTAGACTAAAGTTTCATAAATTGTAGTTAGAGTTTCATAAAAAGTTGTTAGAGTTTCATAATAAATAGAGTTACAGTATATATAGACTAAAGTTTCATAAATTGTAGTTAGTGTTTCATCAAAATTAGTTAGAATTTCATAATAAATAGAGTTACAGTATATATAGAATAAAGTTTCATAAATTGTAGTTAGAGTTTCATAAAAAATTGTTAGAGTTTCATAATAAATAGAATTACAGTGTATATAGACTAAAGTTTCATAAATTGTAGTTAGAGTTTCATAAAAAGTAGTTAAGAGTTTCATAATAAATAGAGTTACAGTCTATATAGACTAAAGTTTCATAAATTGTAGTTAGAGTTTCATAAAAAATTGTTTGTGTTTCATAATAAATAGAGTTACAGTATGTAGAATAAAGTTTCATAAATGACAGTTGGAGTTTCATCAAAACTCGTTAGAGTTACAGTAGATATTGACTAGTGTTTCATGAATATTTATTAGAGTTACTGTATAATAAAATTCTTAATGAGTTATGAGTTTATACGGTAGACTTACAGTTTGTTATATATGGACGATTTGTTAAACACGTAATCCAATACATGCATCCTCAGACTTAAAACACCCTTGAAGATACTCTTGTTACGGCACAAGGCATCTGGGACGATTAGATAATCCGGATTGGGTGCCCTACAATCAATGGAGCAGCCGAGATTTTCAGGGACGACATCCATGCAGGAATGCGGCCTGTCAGAGTGGAACAAATAGGGATGATGTACGACAGTCGCTGGGATAGGTGCTTCGTTTCCCGCAAAACATTCAGGTTCACAACCTGTCTCTGCCTCCCGCAAATCACGCAGTATGCCATCTACTTCCACAGTAGAATAAAGTACATTAGCCCCACTGGTTTGTGTACCTAACAAATCATCAGCATTTGCTGCAACCGCAACTACATCCCTTCCGGCAGCATCGACAGTTATATCGCGAGCTATCTCACCCATCTCAGCAGTAGAATATAACACCGAAGTGACCATCTCCAGACCTGAAGCCTCTACGGGGCAGTCCACATTTTGTTCCTCAAGATCTGATGGGCGATCTAAAACCCGATCAACCACCTCATTATCCTGCCTAACTGACTCTTCATGAAATACAGGTGCTATGCCAACAGAATCTTTCATCCGACATGATATGTCAATTAGTTCATCAACGTACCTATGAACCGCATCACTCTCAAAAAATTCTCTTGTGTGCTGTGACGTTACGATATCAGCCGGATCCATATGTGGAGTAGTAAGACGTTTAAGCTTCGAGGTTGAATCCGAATACCATGTGTGAAAAATAATTGCATTCCGTTGCATCTTTAGGTAGAGCTCGTGCACACCCTACCATTTCAAAAATGTGGTTTAATAAATGACGATATAGGTTAAAAAAGAATATCAGAAATTAAATATAATTGGACTAATTATAAATTGTGAGGGTTACATAGTCCTGACTTACATCAACAGCTCTAGCTTCCAGCTCCGCGTCAT
Source organism: Heliosperma pusillum (assembly GCA_022085475.1). NCBI lineage: Eukaryota > Viridiplantae > Streptophyta > Magnoliopsida > Caryophyllales > Caryophyllaceae > Heliosperma > Heliosperma pusillum. The sequence continues at coordinate 2,780 of JAIUZE010027929.1, forward strand.
CTTCGACACCTGGCGGAAGTTCGATCTGAATGAACTTCTTGTCGGTCGTTGAACGTGACGAAGGGCCCGACATTAATTGAGGGGTTCCAGAAGAAGTAGTGGGAAGTTGCTTATCGACAACTTTGCTATGATGAGTATAACTAACACCGGTACGAGGGTACGTGACAGACGACCAAGTCTGTCGCCCTAAACAGCCACCAACAAGCTCACCCTTTAACCTGGAGGCAATCCTCTCATCATCCCAGTGCTTTATAAGCGGGAGGTCATAACGAGGAGCCTCGTCACGGAAGTCAAACCTCTGAAAATATGTAATCATAAGGAAAGGAATACAACCACGTAAACACCTCGGCGACTTCCTAGCAACAAAAGCAGCACTTACTACACCATCTAGAACATATGAACACCAGTCGTACTCGTTGATAACACCTACATCTTCAACTGCCCCAAGAAGTTTCATGTCGACAGTGTTATTTGTCGTGGGTGCCAGAAATGAAGACATGCTAAACAGCACAAAAAGCCGGCAAAAATGGTCACCACCTTCCTTGTCTTTCTCAAGGTCTGTTAATAACTTCCCTAAATGTATAGGTTCGCCAGGTTTGGACAATTTGTAACTCTTCCTCCACCGATCCTTCAATTGCTTGTTTTCCTCCGCCAAGGGGTCCTTCTTTCGACCGGTAGGAACTAGATCAAGAGGTTTGTGACCAAGAGGTAAAAGGAAGCAGTCATGTACATCAAATTTTGACACCAAAAACTCCTTCGAATCAGATGCCCGAAAAATATGAGATAGGTCATTAAAAGCTTCAAAAAAAAAGATGTACGTGTTCAACAGGTACATGTTTTAGTCTCAAATCAAGAAGCCCACCAAAACCAATGCGCTTCACCGCTTCCCGCTGAGCATGGTTAAGCTGAGAGATCAATTTCAGAAGCCTACCAGGTCGACATTTGACAAATATAGATGGGGTAGGATCAATACTAACTTCTACGCCATCACCTTCACCAGCCATCTGATAGGTAAGACACAAAAATCAAAGTTTCATTATAATGTGTTAAAGTTACACAAGTATGTATGCACTGAACAGGTTTAAAGTTACAAAAAAAACTTTAAAGTTTCATGTAGGACACAACTTCAAATTCATAAAAACATTCAACAACAGTTTCATAAATAATAAATAGAGTTACAGAATATCTAGACTAAAGTTCCATAAATTGTAGTTAGAGTTTCATAAAAACTAGTTAGAGTTTCATAAATTGTAGTTAGAGTATCATAAATTGTAGTTAGAGTTTCATAAATTGTAGTTTGAGTTTCATAAAAACTAGTTAGAGTTACAGAATAATAAATAGAGTTACAGAATATCTAGACTAAAGTTTCATAAATTGTAGTTAGAGTTTCATAAAAACTAGTTAGAGTTTCATAAATTGTAGTTAGAGTTTCAAAAAAACTAGTTAGAGTTTCATAAATTGTAGTTAGAGTTTCATAAATTATAGTTAGAGTTTCATAAAAACTAGTTAGAGTTACAAAATAATAAATAGAGTTACAGAATATCTAGACTAAAGTTTCATAAATTGTAGTTAAAGTTTCATAAAAACTAGTTAGAGTTTCATAAAAACATTCAACAACAATTTCATAAATAATAATTAGAGTTACAGACTATATAGACTAAAGTTTCATAAATTATAGTTAGAATTTCATAAAAACTAGTTAGAGTTACAGTATACAAGACACAACAGCAGTCAACAACACACTTCTTTCCTTGATGAACTAAAGTTTCATAAATAGTAGTTAGAGTTACAAAAAAAAACCTTTAAAGTTTCATGTAGGACACGACACAACTTCAAATTCATAAAAACATTCAAAATTATAATGTGGACTACAGAATTCAGTTACAATACACAAATCTAGAGTTACACTAAACAGGTTTAAAGTTACAAATAACAAACTTTAAAGTTTCATGTACAATTACAAATATATCGGGCAATTAAATTACAAGTAATGCAATTGGGAGAAACACAAAAAAAGGGAGAAACGCATTATACAGTAAATTTGATAAACTTCTGAGAAAATGGCGATACAGCTTCAACTTATTAAAATTCAAAAATGGCAAAATAAATTAAACGAACAATGATAAAACCACACGAAACAAATTCAACTTGGTTAATAAAAAGAAAAATAATGCAAAACTACAATATGGATAAATAGGGATGAATGTACCGGAGATTAAGGATGAAGATAGCAAGTTGAAAACTCTATAATGGATAAATATGGATGAATTATGGATGAAAATGGAGTAAGGATGAAGATGGAGTAAGGAAGACGAACAGTTTGAAGAGAAAATCAGAAAAATGAGAAGAGGAGGAGAGATATGGTAAAGTGGGAAAATGTGTTTTCGGAGAGGGAATGTCAAACGTGGGAACATGTGTATTTGCATGATTAATGATTGTGCATGGGAAACAGTAGAGTATAATATTTTGGGATTAAATCTCAGCCATCCATACTCAAAGATCCAAGGGTGTATAATAGGACTCAAGGACTCAATTATACTAAGGGGACTCATTTGAACCCACCTCTCTCTCTCTATATATGTATATATATATATATATATATATATATGTTCTAGACATTACTTGAATATTTTCATAGAGTTTTATAACATTTCTTATTCATAAGTTGATAAGAATGTTTTTCTTGATGTGAACTACGTGAAAATACAAAAGAATGTTATTAAGAAAGTGTTGTATAAAAGATAGCAGATGTGAGAGAAAGTTGGAGGGAGAAAGCTCCAACTTTGGGGATCTAGGGTTTTGTGCAAAGGCCAAAATCATCTTTGAAGCTCTATCTCTTACAGTAAAATCAGTAGTAAAATAATAGTCATTGATAATAACAATAACAATAAATAATATTCTATATTATAATTGATAGGTAATATTACTTAGGATGTCTCCAAAAGTTCATAAATATAAGAACCAGAGTACGAATGTTGCCCAGCGAACTCAGGAAATAGCACGAGTTCAGCAGGATGTTCTCAATGCTTTTCGGAGAGATGTTGAGGAGGTGGATAAGTCACATGATGGCGATGAGGAAGGAGGATGGCAACAGGTTGTCAATCGTTCAAAGAGGAAAGAGACTGGTAATAATAGTAGTGGTAGACTCCCTACAATAGTAGAAACGGAGGTGGTGGAAATGGAGGTGGTGGAAAGCGTGCCTAAGTCCATTCTTAAGCTTGATGTTGCTGATGTCCAGGAGGAGATTGAGTTCTGTTCTATAGTGGTGTTTGGATATGTTATGGGTGCTAATCCACCAAAAGGAATATTGGAAGGTTTTTTGAGACGCATCTGGAAGGATTACAATATAACAAAGGTATCGTTCTTACCTAATGGTCTATTTGTTGTTCGTTTTGCAAGTAAGGAGCATACAAATCTTTTCTTGTCAAGAGGAATGATGTTGTTTGATGGTAAGCCAGTGATTTTGCGACCTTGGGATCCTAATGTTAAGATCACTAAGGTTTATGTGAAAAGGGTCCCTATATGGGTTAAATTAGTGGGACTTGATCTGAAGTTCTGGGGAAATAAGTGTCTTGAGAAATTGGCGGCTCTAATTGGTACTTTTCTGAGTATTGATGACATAACTATTAGTAGGACCTTCCTGGGTTATGCAAGAGTTATGGTGGAGGTGGAGATTGATCAGGTTCCCGAACAGATTCGATTTCAAGATGAGCAAGGTAAGGAGATATGTGTCTGTGTTGAATATGACTGGCTTCCAATTACTTTCAAGAACTGTAGTGGAGTGGGGCATCGTGAGAATGTGTGTAGGCGTGGCTATGGGGTCAAGAAACAACCAGTTTTACCTGTTGTGCAGAAACAGGTATGGCAAAGGAAAGATACCCAGGTTACACATGTTGATCCTACAGAATTTCCAACATTGCCTGTGGCTGGGGGAACTCAAGGAGGTCCTAGTAATAGTACCCCGCTGACTACCCCTATCCATAGTGGTCATACAATGTCCTTTACACCTGCTAGGGTGATATCTAAACTAACTAGACATGAATCAAGGCTGCCTGAAGATAAGGAAGTTAACTTTATGATGAATTTTAATGCTGCATTGTCTGGATGTGCTGAACTGGTGGATAAAGGGGGGGGGGGGGAACTGTCTCTGCATCCCCTAATGACTAAGTTTGGAGCATAGAACATTAAGGGGCTCAATAGTATTAAAAAGCAAAAAGATGTTAAGTGGTTTTTACATCATCATGCTATTGAACTATTTGGGCTTCTGGAGACCAGAGTGAAACCTGGTTCTCTGAATAAAGTAATGTCTAATTTTTGTCATAGTTGGTCTATATGTCATAATGCTTGGTTTCATTCTAATGCCAGAATCTGGGTTATTTGGAAGAGTAGAAAGGTTAAGGTGGATGTTATGGAGTGTGGTGCACAGTTTATTCACTTAAAGATTGTTGATTGTGTGACTGATCATATGTTCTATATAACTTTTGTTTATGGATTCAATAGGAGTGAGGAGAGGAAGGATCTTTGGGATAGTTTACAGAGGCTGTCCAGAAGTGAACCTTGGTGTGTGCTTGGGGATTTTAATAATGTACTTTATTCCAATGAAAGGATTGGGCAGATTGTTAGAGATAGTGAAATGGCTCCTTTCCAGAATGCTATTACCTTATGTGAGATTCAAGAGATGAAAACTACTGGTGCCTTCTTTACATGGAATAATAAGCAGATTAGTGATAAAAGAGTGTTTAGTCGGATGGATAGAGTTCTTATAAATGATAATTGGTGTAATAGTTGGCCTGAATATTTTGCTCATTTCTTCCCTGAAGGCTCCTTTGATCATTGTCCTTGTGTTATAGAGTATGGTGATTTGAAATCCTCTATTAGAAGACCTTTCAAGTTCTTTAATATGTGGACTAGGTCTGCAGATTTTTTGTGTCTCTTGAAGAATGGGTGGCAGCAGTATGTCTATGGCTCCCCTATGTTCAGAATTGTGAAGAAAATGAAGAGTATGAAGGTGCATTTCAAAAAACTTAATAGGGACTTGTATGCTGATATAGAAAGGAATGCAGATATTGCATTCAAAGTTCTTCAGGACTGCCAGATTCAGCTGCAAGGTGATCCAGGGAACTCGGGACTTATGGATATTGAACATCAGGCTAGGGAAAGCTATATTTTGCTGGATGCTGCTCGTGATGACTTCTTGAGTCAAAAGGCTAAGTGCTCTTGGGCTAAGGAAGGAGATACTAATTCCTCCTTGTTCCATCAAGCAATTAGGCAGAGACAGGTTAGGAATAAAGTGCTGATCATTGAATCAATGTCTGGAGTGGTATGTAAAGAGCCTGACCATATTATTCAGGCATTTGTTGACTTCTACAAAGATCTTCTGGGGAGTGCTAAGGGTACTTCTTGTTTCTATTCACATATTGTGCAGAAAGAAAATAGAGTTGATGAAGCTCAGTGGGATAAGATGTGTAGTAAACCTAGTGAGGAAGAGATTAAAAAGGTTGTTTTCTCTATTCCTAATGATAAGAGTCCAGGGCCTGATGGATATACTAGCTGTTTCTTCAAATCTGGCTGGGAGGTTATGAAGAAAGAGCTCATTAATGATACTCAGGATTTTTTCCAATCTGGTAAGCTTCTAAGGCAGATTAATTCTACCAACCTAGTCCTTATTCCTAAGATTGAGAATCCTGTCAATGTTACACAACTTAGACCTATTGCCTGTTGCAATGTCCTGTATAAGATCATTTCGAAAATTCTTTGTGAGAGAGTCTCTATTGGCCTTAACAATGTCATTAGTTCTACTCAAGCAGCTTTTATTAAAGGTAGGAGTATTATGGGTAACATCCTTATCAGTAAGGATATAGTCAGATTATATACTAGGAAGTGTGTGTTCCCTAGATGTTTAATGAAAATTGATTTGAGGAAAGCTTATGATTCAATTGAGTGGGACTTTATTGGAGACATGCTGGTTAATTTAAATTTCTCTCCAAAGTTAATTGGCTTGATTATGGCCTGTGTTACTTCTCCTACTTATTCTGTGGTGATCAATGGTTCTCCAAATGGTTTTTTTCCTGGGAAGAGAGGTCTAAGACAGGGTGATCCTATCTCACCTATCTTGTTTACTATTTGTATGGAGTACCTCAGTAGATTGTTGGAGGAAGCTAGTGCATTGCCCAGATTTAAATTCCATCCTATGTGTAACAGGATAAAGTTGAATCATCTTATGTTTGCTGATGATGTTCTTCTTTTCTGTAAAGGTGATCTGAGTTCTATTGCTGTCATTAAGGAAACCTTTAATTGCTTTTCTGGAGCTTCTGGCTTGCATATAAGCTCTGAGAAGTCTGAGATTATTATGAATGGCATAGATTCAGTGAATGCTGAGTATATTTTGAATTTTACTGGTTTTAAGAGAGGTAAGTTACCCTTTAAATACCTTGGTTTAGCCGTTTCACATAAGAGACTTAGCAAGGTTGATTGTCATGTTCTGGTGGAAAGAATGATTGCTAAAATTAGGGGATGGAATAGCAGGAAAATTTCCTATGCTGGAAGACTTATTCTGGTGAAGGCTGTCCTCTCTACTATCCATAACTACTGGTCACAAATTTTTGTTTTACCTCTGGGAGTTATGGACAGAATTAAGGCCTTATGCAGGAGTTTCCTGTGGAGTGGGTCTGAGTCTTCCTCTAAAGCCTTAGTAGCCCGGGATGTTCTGTGTAGGGGAAAGAAACATGGGGGTTTGGGGATTATAGATAGCAGCATCTGGAATGTGGCAGCAATTGGGAAGCTGGTTTGGTGGTTAGTTATTAAGAAAGACCATCTTTGGATTAAATGGGTGGATAATATTTATCTGAAAGGCAGATCTTGGCTGGATTATGAGCCATCTATTAACTCTTCTTGGGCATGGAGGAAAATCTGTGAGATCAAGTATATGTTCAAGTTTGCCTTCTCAAATCAACAATGGTTGGGGACAGATGATGGCTATTCTATTTCAAGAGGGTAAGCTTGGCTTGCAAATTCAGAGGCTGTAGAGCCTATATAGTGGTTCACTGAAGCTTGGAACATATACAATATTCAGAAACATTCTTTTCTTATTTGCCTGATGAAGAAGGAGAGATTAATGACTTTAGACAGGCTGAGTAGGTTTGGTATATCCCAAGGGTTAGTTTGTTATATTTGTAATGATGGTTATGAGTCCCATAAACATCTCTTCCAAGAGTGCTACTATGTGAGGCAATGCATGCAGCTTCTGACTAATTGGCTGCATCTGAGAATGACACAGCCTATTACTGCTGATAAAATGCTGAAGAATAGGAGAATTTCTGGCTTCAGGAGACTGCTTTGTTGCTCGCTGGTGAATGTTGTCCTGTACAATGTGTGGCAGGTTAGAAATATTTGTCATGTTGATGGTTATGTGACCAGCCCTCAGGCTGTGATATCTAGGGTGAAGCAGGAGCACAGACTTCGACTGGTAGGTATGCTGAAGGAGGGGATTAAGTGTTGTGATATAGACTATTGCAGCAGCATAGGACTTATATAGCAGGTTAGAAATAGTTGTTAATGTTATCTACTTAGAC
>JAIUZE010027930.1:0-12404 GCA_022085475.1 Heliosperma pusillum
ATAATCTATTCTTATTATTAACTAGATAATAAGATAGATATTATGCTACTAATATTAGTATATATTACTACACTAGTAATACTTAGTAAATATTAGTATTATGAGAGTTTAGTGAGAAGATGAGTTTTGAGAGATGTATGTGAAAATAAGCAAGAATGAACAAATAAAATGAACAACCATATTGCCCTTTTATAGGCAATATGGCCGGTCATGGTAAGCCACACAAGGGACTTATTTTGCTTATTTTAATTCACGTGCAAAGTGATAGAGTGTAGTGTTGAATGAAATGATTTTAGGTTACTATTCATGTCATAATCACATGTGACTTGTGAGCATGAACAAAAGCAACCATCATCACCTTACCAACACTACTCTAACCGGCCATGTGAGGCCTAATTTGATCCATTTTAATTTTTGATATTTGTCCCACAAATACTTATTAATCATATGCTTAATTATCTTGTATAATTAAGTGTTAATTTGATCATATAACAATTATATGACACAAATAAATGAATAATATGTACTTAACATTTTAAGTAATATTTTACCATTATATCAATATATAATGGGTCCCACAATGCTTAGTTAATTTATTTTACAACTCTTGTAAATATAATTAACTAATTACCTCTATCTCAAAACCTCAACTAATTTAGTAATTTAACGATTAATTACTAAGTTAAATCTTATTTAATCGTATTAAAATAAGATATAAATTTATTAGTCAATTATCGCATAATTGAAAAATAAACTTAATCGAATTTGAGTTCTTAACTCAATTTCTAACAATAAACTCTCGTACATATCGAATATATGTAATGTACTAATTAACTGTATCATATACACATAATTAGTTACTATTTGGATTTCATGCTTTAGGTGTGACCGAAAGGGATCAGTTGATCACCGCCGTCATACGACAATAACGTCAAACTCTAGTCAGCCAACCGTTATTGATTTACGTTAATCAACTGACTAATCATATTCATATATATATATATATATATATATATATATAGTCAATAAATATCCCAATTATATTCCTTAATGAGATTTATTATGTGGCACACTATTGTGGAGGACACCTACTCCAACATGAGAAACCCTATTTCGTGAGATTTATGGTGTTTACTCATGTATGAAACCTTATAAATACCTTGAACTCTAAACCTAAAAACACATACGACTCAAAACTTGCTTGATTGAATTGCATTTTTTGCAAAACATTTCTGCTGCCTTTCAAGTACTCCTTTAACTCGTTCATTTGCAAAAAATCCTTTTCGAAAAATTGAGTCTTTTTAACTAAGTACTTATTGTGTCTAAAGTTTATCTTTTAAAAGGTGCATAGTTTTTCAATCCTCTTCTAGACTATTAATTTGTATTGTTTAGACTCGATTGTAATTAATATTGAACAACTTTGTGAGATTAAAATCTTACGCACCGTAGGCTTAAAATCCTACACCACGAAGGCTTAACATCCTTCACAAACCGAGGACTTCACATCTCTCAAACACCGAAGGACTAACATCCTTCAAATAGCATGGTTTGGGTTAGTCATGTGGGTTAGTTATTTATTGTACACTAGACCGGATTAGGAGCTCGTGATAAACAATAAATAAAAAGGCCAGGGTGGACCTAGGCTTTTCAATCGGGTTGAACCACGTTAAATTCTCGTGTGTTATTTATCTTTACGTACATGCCTTATATTGTTTTTCAAGTGTTTGCTTTATTTTTATCTACTTCATATAATTGAGCTTAATCAATAAGTCACGAATTATAGAGGAAGCTAAAGATCTGTCATTGCTCTCGTTCGAAAGTTTAATTGGTTCGTCAATGTGATATACGATTATTTTGGACCAAATCCTCTCTTTATTCTCTATATTTCGACCCTATTAAATGCGGTTATAGTTTTGGTTTTATTACATTTTACCCATAATCTTGTTTACTCTCATATCGTAAGTTTTCGTCTCATTTTATAGGAAATATGCAAAGAAAGTACGAGTCGGGATGAGAAACAAGAAACCGTCATTAATAATATAAATAAAATAAAAATAAAAAGGAGAAGCATGAATGAAGAAAGGAAGAAAAAGAGAAGAAAGGAGAAAGAATGCCCCCTCCTTGCCGGCCAGCCACAGTCAACCAGCCGAGCAAACAACACCCATCACCTGGCCGCACTACGAGGCGGAAGAGATTGGGCACCGGCCTACACCAACCCACCACCCAAAGGTGGAAGTGGGCCGTACTGGGTCGTGCCTCGTGCCGGCCTACCGTGCCGAAATTCAAAATATGCACGACATGGGCACGTAATGGTGGAGCATGGGTCGTGCCGTGCCGTGCTGCATTTCTTGAATTATTGTTCATGACACGGCCCAGCCACGCTAGCACGGTGGGCCCGTGTCGTGCCTAGCGTGGGCTATGTGCGTGCCAGCGTGCGTGCCAACCCACCTTATAAACTGCTTTATTTCCAAATTTTTACGCTTGCAATTTTCATGTATTGGCACGCCTAAAGCACATCTTTGGCACGTCTACTAGCAAATAAACGAGTAATAAACCAATCAAAATTGTAGGCATGTGGGCCATGTGGGACGATGTGACAATGTATAATTGTATATATGAATGAGAAAGACAAGTAAAAAAACTGAAAAATGGTGCGTTAAAGTGTGAAATAAGGCATGCAAATTGCAAATGAATAATGTAATTATGATGGGCATGTGGGCCATGTTAGATGTGGCAATGTATAATTAAATTCAAGCAGAGAACTAACTAGAGAAGTGAATGAGGAATTGAGAACAAAAAACTAGATTCAATTGCACATTTTATTGAAATATGTAATATAAATAAAAATAACCTCAACTTTTATTGATATATAGTTTAAACTTGTCAAACGATTATAGTAATTCAAGACATTATCTTCTTAACTCTAACATTAACTAATCTTCGGGGATCATTGTTTGAGTGCTACTTGCATATCCGCTATATTCGGAGTGGACTTCTATTTGCACATTATCTTGATTTCGATCGCCGACATCCAACCAATCATTGTAGCACACCAACATTTCAAGGGTTGTAGAGTTCATTCTTGTTCTTTTGTCATCCAAAACCCTTCCGGAAGCGCTAAAAGCTCGCTCGGATGCTACAGATGATACTTGAACACTAAACTATCACGAGCCATTGCCGCCAAGACCGGAAATTGCCTTCTTTGCGTCCTCCACCATTGCAAAAGATCAAGATTGCCTTGCTCCACCGAATTCATACCTTTCAAAAAATCAAAATTTAAATACATTTGAAGTTCACTTATATCCAAAGAAGATTGAGAAGACAAATTACCTTGGTCAAGTGCACTAAAAGTGGATGCAAATAAGTTAGAACCGTCAACAGAAGAGCTATTACCGACTTCCATTCTTACCGTTGGTATTGGTTGAGATGATTTATAAATACGTGAATCATAAATATCATAAAGGGACATAAATGCATCATAAGTTTTGTTCTTGAAATTGGTTTAATTAACATCTTGATTAGTGTTTTTCCAATATTGTGTTGAAAATATTATCATGCGCTCATATTTAATCCTAGGATCTAAAATAGAAGCAAAAATATAAATAAGTGGCATTTGTTCCCAACATTTTAAGAATTTCTCTTCCATTTTGGGGAGAAACTCCTTATAATCAGCAACACCTCTATACTTAGAAAATAATTGACCAATTAAAAATAAATTAACCAAGAAAGTAGAAGAAGTAGAAGTAGGTGTATAAACATGAGAAAAGGTTTTAGTGCAATTGTAAAACAAAACTAAAAATTAGATTGTCATTTTTTTTCCAAATATCCGGGGTTAGTCGAGTTTTCACATCCAGAAATATATCATTCCAAAACGTAGTTAAACATCAAACCTTCTATATTTAACACCCATACTATGACAATGATTTCTCCAATCTTGTCTCCTACGATTACTAGTGTTAATCGTCTTTACAATACTTTTAAACTTTTCATGATATTCTACAAGACCTTTTTGACCATCTCTAACACATAAATTAATAACATGACAAGCACATCTAACATGTAATAATCTACCATCCAAAAATTGATCACCCAATTGAGTTTTTAAATAATGAGCGGTAAGGGTCATAGCCGAAGCATTATCAAATGTACAAGACGATATTTTATCTTTAAGACCAAACTCAATAATAGATGCCATAATAAAATTGAAAATATTAGTAGCATTATGAGGAAATTCCATAGGTTGAAAACCAATAATACGTTTTTGCAAATTCCACTCATCATCGACCCAATGAGCGGTAACACAAATATAGTGACATTCAACTCCAAAATCCCAACAATCGGAAGTAAGATTAACTTTACAACTAAGGTTTGCAAACTCACTAATTACCATAGCTTTCCTTTGAACATACTGTTTTAGAGCATCACTACGGACGGTTTTTCTTCCGGTTATCTTATGCTCCGGTTGAACACCACTTATATACCTGTTAAATGGAAGACCTTCGGCATAAAGAAATGATTTTTTGGTTTGCACAACCATCCTAGACAAAGCTAACCTATCATCATCATATGTATATGTAAATGGTTGTGGGTTTAAATTTTGGAGAAATTGGGATATTGATGAGTTGCCCTTGATCAACATTTCCATGTTTCTTTATGCCTTAATAGGTGTCCCGTACCCCTTTAGTTTTTGCGGTATAAATAGTCCCACAATGGATAATGTAACAGCAAATTTTGTATTGCAAAATAGATGTAACACAAAATAAAATAACAAATAAATTTTTAGTAATATCATAAAGTTATGTGTACAATTTCTAATGTATCCTCTGAAACTAATATGCCGTAGAGAGTATATATACGCTATCTGTAGAAGAGGCGCGAACGTTGTTTTTAAGTGACACCTGTAGAGGTTGTATGCACTCTGTAAGAGGTGTCGATTTGTATTCTGGAGAGGGTCACATGACTTGTTGTCTCTTGAATGTTGTAGCTTGAATATCTTGGGCAGGCGACACAGTTTTGGTGTGCTTGTTGACTGCTTGCAGAGGTGTCTTGTAGAGGGAATTTATAGAGCTTTTCTTCCCTCTAGAATTTCTCTGGTTATGATTTCTTCTGGTAATGATTTCTTTTGGTTATGATTTTCTAACCTTCAAATGAATGAGAATCATTGTATTTATAGTGGTTTAATTCTCTTTGGTGGACTTTGGTAGTCACATGCCCATTTGTGGGTTTATTAGTGAACTTGGCCCAATTTGGTTGTCTTCTGGGTTTAGTGATCCGGATAATCCATTTTGTAATATGAATTGACCCATATTTCTTTTATCGGGACAAAATAATTAAATTAAGTTAAAATTTGGTATTAACTTAAAATAATCAATTTATTTTATTTATCTGGCACATTAAATTAAAATATTGTTTGAGTGACTGACGTGGCCGGGTTTCAATCCATTTTTTGTTTGCTTGACTTGAAAGTCAATGAGCGCCCCTCACTTGTCACAAAGGTAGCTCTGTAATTTTTTTTTGTCACCTTGTCATTTTTGCCATTTTTGGACTTAGCGGGTAACTTTTTTGTTTGATTTGGAAGTTGAGGAGCATCCTAATTTGTCACAAGGGTACATAGCTCCATTTTACTTGACTTAGAGGTCGATGATGAGTACCATTACTTGCTGTGAAGGCAGCTCCATTTGGCTTGACTTAGAAATCGATGCGTACCCAAACTCGTCGTAAAGGTAGCTGGTTTATTTATTTATTTATTGACGTCACTTTATCTTTCTTTGATTTGGCGAGCAACTTTTCCTTTGACTTGGAGGTATACGTACCAAAACTCGTCGTAAAGGTAGTATGTAATTTATACGCCATCCTGTTATTTTTGGACTTGGTGGATGACATATACTTTTTGTTTGACTTGAAAGTCGTCGGGCGCCCAAACCTGTCGTGATAGTAACCCGTCATTCGTTTAACGTCACCATGTCATTATCTGACTTGGCGCATAACATTTTTTGTTGACCTGGAAGCCTCGTACCTTTGAACAATGCATCAACTTGACCCACTATACAAGTATACAACTTGACCCACATATAGTTCACACAAGTTGACACTCTTAGCAAATAAGCAATAAGCAAATTGAAGCTTTGTTTGCGTAAATTTGTTAATTTTCATGAAAGTGTGAACAGAAATTCAATTTCAGCAACTTGAAAATACAAGAACCCCTAGAGTTGCAGTTTCCTTTTTTATTTGCCTACCTTCACCCACAACCTATATATACCCATCAACCATATTTCTTCATATCTGCCTTTAACTTTCTCGTCTCCTACTTAGTTGATGCTCAAGCTTCCTCCCTGGTTCATATTTTTCAGGTGAATTGATCAAATTCCATCATGAATTGATCTGCGCTCTTTTTTATTTTATAAATACCTCACATGTGATAAGCAAATTTTGTCTTTTGTTTATCTCTACTTTGTGTTGGTTTTTATCCCCTGCCCCTTCAGATTCCGGCATTGTGTTTGACATAGTAGCTGCCCTCACCTTTCGGTACGAGTTTTCTTCTTCACCCTAGTTCGTTGGGGTAATCAAACAACGCTAGAGACGTAGGGCTGCAACGCATCGGGCCACGATGAAGGGGACATGCTGATAGCTAGACAACTCGAAGAATACCAACTCTCTCATAATTCATATGATGTTCAAGTACTACTCGATGGTGTAGTCGTGATGTTTTATAGCTTGACAATGTTGGTAGCTTGTAATAAGATAATTAAATTGATTTTTTTTTCTAACAATGACGAGCTAGCTAATGCTCTGAGTCTAGGCCAACCCTTCATGCTTTTGTCTTTATTTAATTTAATTTGGCGTATAGATGATCATGCACTTCTGCAAATTTACTTCTCCTATGTATTTATTTCATTTACTTTTCTCTTCTTATTGGAATCTTTGATGCTCATCTTATTTCGACAACTTGATACCAACAGCACTGAGAAGCTTGTGACCTTGGTCCTCGTGCGTAGATTAAGTACTTTTTTTTATGTTTATGAAAAATTATGCATTATATTATAACGTTTCTTTTTATCATGTTTGCATATTTTGTCTCCTACTTTTGCTTGTATTGTTTGTTGGCGTTGATTGCAGGAATCATGAGATGACTTGTTTGGGGGCTTTACTCCAGATTGGATCATTTCACCTATCTTCGGAAATGTCATGCAATGTACCCGATTCGTCGACCGCATGGATATTTAGAGATTACTCGGGTTGGATCATTTCAATTTTCCCTTGGCGTTATCATGCAATGTACTCGATACGTCGACTGCAAGAAACTGCGAGCGACTCCGAGCTGGGTCATTTCGGTTTCTCTTTGAAATTATCATGCAATGAACCTAGCTCGTCAACTACAAGAGGAGCATGTCAACACTTTTAGAAAAAAGTCAAAGTACTTTGAACATCGAAATAGAGAGCATCAATTTTTTTTCACAAGGTCTTGATTGTTTTGGAGTTTATTTAGCCGTGCACAGTTTAAACTCTTGCGGGTCATGAGCATTTTTTGTCATTGTGTTTTTTTTTGTGTGGCTGCATTTGAACAAGGTGTTTGCTCAAATTGCCTACGTACTCGCAAAGGTGTCAAGGGCGACAGTTTGCAAGATCAAGCCAACGTAGTTCAGAGAAGGGGTTTGGTGTTTGTTTGGTGGTGTGGCTGCACTTGAGCTACATGTTCACCCAAGCCTCCTACGTACCTGTAAAGCACGAAATGTACTTCAAAATATCAAGCCGACGTATTTCATAATGAGGTGAAGGGTTTTTTTTGTACGGTTATTTTTTGTGAGGGTTGTTTCTGTGATGAATTTTTTTTGGTGCAGCTTAAACTCTTGCTTAGAAGCTGGGTTGCAGTTTACGCTCTTGCTTAGGAGCATTCATTATTGAGGTTTAATAATAGTAGCATTTCAAAAACTTCTCATTGATTGGGCCTACATGCACGCCGTCTTCATCTACGATTTTGTAGGCACCATTTGTGTAGACCTCTTTCACCACATTAGGGTCATCCCACTTAGAAGTGAATTTACCAACTGGCTTGTGAGAGGTGATGATTGGTCTTCGCACTGCAATTACCAGATCTCTTACTTGCAAAGAACGAGGTCACACCTTTTTGTTAAATGCGCGTGTCAACCTTGCTTGATAGCATTGGAGCTTATGTTGGGCCTCTAGTCTTTTTTCACCGAGAGCCTCTAACTCTGCCAATCACAACTTGTCATTTTCATCTTCTGTGAGTCCCTTTTGAATCGCGATGCGTAAGGATAAGATATGCAAATCTAATGGCAACACGACCTCCGCGCCATACACCGATGCATACGGGGTTGCTTGAGTAGGCGTTTTGTAAGTGGTACGGTACGCCCATAATGCCTCGCCAATTCTTTCATGCCAGTCTTGTTTTCACTTTGCTACTACTTTTCTCAGCAAGTTGTAGATTGTTTTGTTGAAAGCTTCAGCCAAACCATTTGCAGGAGCGTTGTACATTGATGACTTGTACTGCCTGAACTTGAACTTTTCTGCTAGACGAGTCATCAAATGGTTGAAGAACTGCTTCCTATTATCAGTTATGATTCGTTGAGGTACGCCATACCTAAAAATGATATGGGTTCGAATGAACTCCACGAAATTTTGCTTTTTGACTTCCCGTAGTGTGATGTTTGCTGCCCATTTTGAGAAGTAGTCAGTTCCGGTAAGAATGTATTCACGCCCATTCGAGGCCTTCGGAATGAGTGGTCCTAAAACGTCTAAACCCCAAGCTTCAAAGAGCCATGAAGAAACAGTAGGGTGTAATGGCTCTGGTGGTTGGTGTATGAAGTTTGCGTAGAATTGACAAGGTTCGCCTTTTTTCACCACATCCTCTTTACACGATCATGAAGTTTAGGCCCAGATTGATGAGCACCACAAACGCCAGAGTGAGCTTCATGCATTGCTTCAACAAATTCATCTTTACGTAAACACCGCAATCATTGTCCAATGAAGGAACGTCTGTAGAGCGTCCCCTTATAATAAATATATTTTGGAGCGCGCCGCCGTATCTTTACATTGTACCTAGGATCATCAGGTAGTTTTGGTGGTCTAAGAAGTCAATGATAGGTTGAAGCCAATCATCTGCATCAGCTTTGTAGACGCATATCATGTTGTTGCATCTACATTTTCTTCTCCTTCAAGCAATGACACTGCCCAACGATTGCAGACTGGAACTTGCATGGACTCTTCTGCCCCAGTGCCAAAGTGGCTCCAAGGTTAGCAAGCGCGTCAGCCAACTTATTGGAACTCCTCAGTACATGACCAATATTGATGGAGTCAAGTTGATTAAGCAATTGTAGCGCCTGTCGATGGTAAGGAATTAGGTCTTCCTTTTTTACCTCATATTCGTCAAGGACTTGGTTGGTCACCAGTTGTGAGTCCCCCTAGATGTCCATATCCCTGACACCTATCTCGATTGCCATTTGAAGCCCAAGTATGAGAGCTTCGTATTCTGCCACGTTATTTGAACACATCTGAGTAAGTGTGAATGAGTATGGCATGACATGATTTTGTGGAGATATGAATATAACTCCAGCTCCAGCTCTATCCCGTCTTGCAGCACCATCGAAGTACATCTGCCAAGGAGGTAGAACGTCCACATAGAACATTTCTTCACCAGGTAGATCATCTGAAAGTTCCCATTCTGCCGGGACTAGATGATCAGCAAAGAAGTCGGCAATTGCTTGACCCTTCATAGCCTTTTGAGGTAGAAAAACCAAGTCATATTGCTTAAGTAGTACCGCCCATTTCGCAAGTCTACCTGATAAGACTAGAGTAGGCGGTGGGCCGTGCCGTGCCGGCCCGCGCCCCGACCTGTCGTTTTGGCCAGTCCAGGCCCGGTCCGTCGGTCCACTGGGCCGTGCCGTGCCGGCCCGACCACCTCTACCCGCTGCCGCTGCCCGGCCATTGGCCCGGGAAAATCTGGCCCGTGCCGTGCATGGCCCGTGGGCTCGGTCGTGCCTGACCCGGGCCGGCCCAATGTAACTTTTTTTTTTAAAAAAAAAATTTGATTTTTTAATAAATAAATTATGAATAATGAATAATAAATATTAATAATAATTTAAAAATATATAATTTATTAGTTACTTAATTAATAATGTATAATTAACTAAATATTAATGTAATTAATTATAAATATTAACGTAATTAATTATAAATCCGAATGAGACCCCGTGCTTGGGCCGTGCCGCCTTGTCAGGCCTGCCGTGCCTATCTCGGAACGTGCCACCCCGTGCCCGTGCCGGGCCGTGCCTTGGCACGGGGATTTCTCTATTAGCCGCGTCGTGGCCCGCCTCCCTGCCCGTCGTGCCAGACCCGTGCCGGCCCAAACTTTCGCTCGGGCTCGTGCCGTGTTGGGCCGGATTCGTGTCGGACCCGTGCCGCCCGTCGTGAATTTAACCCGACTGCCAACTCTAGATAAGACTGGTCTGGAAAGTATGTCTTTCATAAGGTCAGCTTTTGAGACCACATGTATAGTATGCGCTTGCATGTAGTGCCTTAACTTCTGGATGGAAAACACTAATACAAGATATGTCTTCTCAATTGGAGAGTAATTCAACTCAGCTCCAACCAAGGTATGACTCAAGTAATAGAGTGCCCTCTCCTTGTGATCTTCAATTTCTTGGCAAACATTACCCCCAACGAACGTTCTTGTGCGGCAATGTATAAGACAATTGGCTTTCTTGGAATTGGTACCCCTAACACTGGTGCACTGGCCAAGTACTTCTGTATGCTATTGAAGACATTTTTGCATTGTTTACCCAATTGAAATGGACCATCCTTTTTCATGATATGACCGAATGTTTAACAACGTCCATCTAGGTTTGAGATAAATCTACGAATGTATGCTAAACGTCCTTGCAATCCGCGCAACTTCTTCAATATCTTTGGTTCTGGCATTTCATTGATAGCTTTTTTTTTTGTTTAATCAATTTCATTGCCTCTATGCGTGACCACAAATCCTAAGAAATTCCCAGATGTAATGTTGAACGTACACTTGAGTGGATTCATTTTAAGTTGACATTTTCTAAGTCTTTCAAAGACGGTTCGAAGGTCTTCGACATGGTCTTCTCTTCTCTTTGATTTGACCACAACATCGTCAACATAACATTCTATTTTTTTATGCAACATGTCATCGAAGATCTTTGCATGGCTCGTTGGTATGTGGCGCTAGCATTCTTTAATCCAAATGGCATGACCGTGTAGCAGAAGATACCTTTTGCGGTGCGAAAGGCTGTCGCTTTTTTATCTTTAGGTGCCATATGTATTTGATTGTAACCAGCAGTACAATCCATGAAGGAAAGTGCTTCATGACATGTGGTTGCGTCAATCATCAACTCTGTAACTGGCAAAGGGAAGTCGTCCTTAGGGCATGCTTCATTAAGGTCTCTGAAGTCGACGCATATGCGTAGTTGTCCATTCTTCTTTCTAACTGGGACAATGGTTGCAATCCAGGTAGAATATTTGACTTCACGAATAAACTTGCCTCTATGAGTTTGTTAACTTCTTTCTCGGTTTTAGGTACGAGCTCTGGCCTGAAGTGACATTGAGATTGCTTCTTGTAACTAATGCCTTTTTTGATTGCGAGGCGAAGAACTGGAATTTTTGGACTGAGTCTGGGCATCTCTTTGTTGCTCAAAGCAAATATGTCTTTGTATTCGACCAACAACTTGTAATACTTTTCTTCTTCCTCCTTAGTCAGCATAGCACCTATAACACCCGCAAATGTACCCTATTTTTATAGTAAAAATATTATACGGATACTTTTCAGCGAAATTTAGTTTTAGTTTAGAATTAAATTTCCCGTGTCTAGTTTAGAATTTCCGAGTTCGTTTTCGGACTTTACGCGAGATTTCGAGTAAGTTACGTCTTAAGGCGTTTTTGGGCTTTTCCCATATCTTTTCCACTTACTCCTTCATATACTCCCTTAAACCTAAGCTCCCTCATTCAACACCTTCTTCTTCCTCACCAAGTAAACCCCAAAACCCTAGCCTCCATATTCTTCCAAGCTTAGAAACGTCACAACTCCTTCGTTACTCGCTTAATTTCGCTCAAGTTCGTCTTATTCTTTCCCTCTCATCGTCCTCTATCCGTATCGGTAATAAAATTACTGTCTTTCTCGCTTTTCAATTTATCCGTCTTTCTCAAGGTGAATTATATTCATCTTTTATTATCTAATTGTAGGTGGTGACCTCCAAGACCCCGACAAAGACTACTTCTTGATAGAAGAGGACATCGACGCAGATTGAAGACGCGAAAAGGTAACGGTGAAGGGTTACTCGATATCATTTACGTGTTTTAATGTGTTTTCCATGTTAGAAATCGTATTTAGAATAAGGTTAGTAATCATAGGATTTGTGTTGTTGATG
>JAIUZE010027932.1:0-18992 GCA_022085475.1 Heliosperma pusillum
AAATAATAATAATAATAGTAATAATAATAATAATAATAATAATAATAATAATAATAATAATAATAATAATAATAATAATAATAATAATAATAATAATAATAAAATAATAATAATAATAATAACAAGAGGGAGACGGAAAGGAAAAGCGATTAGGGCACAGCCGCCTGCCACTCTTCCTGTCAGAGTCTCTCCGCACCGACCACCCTTTAACACCGGCCATCCAGACCTCACGTCGCCGGCCTTAGTGTGGTGTTTGGTGTCGTTGGTTGCGTCGGCAGTTATGGCATCTTTTTCCTGTGTGCCGATCTTTGGATGCCCTTGCGTCTTCGTCGTTCACCGCCGGTCACCTCACGTGGGTGTCTTCGTCGGCCTCCGCCATCTTCTCCGGTAAGGCTTCTCCATTTGCGGGTACCCTTATCTGTCGTCGTTAGTGCAATCACTACGCTGACCGACTATCACTGCTCGTGGTGGCCGCCGGTGTAGGGTGTTCGTTGTCCGACCTAATGTCGCCATTCACTGTTCGTTGTGGCCGCCGGTGTTCGGTGTGCTTTCAACCTTCCGTGCGTGTTTTTAGTTGACTTTGGCCGTACGGTTTAAGGTTTTGTTTTATTTGGTTTGACTTTTGGTTTTTTTTTTTTAAAAATTATTTGGTTGACATTTGGTTTAGGGTTTGTTGTGGTTTAGGCCTCGTTTCTTTCTTCTTCTTCATGCCTGTTTTAGTACGGTTTCATTGTCCTTTTTCTTGTATTTATCGGTGTGCGAATGTCGGTGGTAAGGTCTTACTAAGGCCGCCTGACAAAAGCATTTTCAGGATCGTCATTGTAGTGACGGTGATGTGGGTCTTACGCGTCAAACTCTTACTGATAGTCTGACGGTTTTCTCTAATGCCGAGATTACTTTAAAGCAGATGGGGCATTGGTTGTGTGGGGAGTGCTTTAAAACTCATACGTTTCGTTCTAGGTGTCGGCATGGTCGGGGTGACATAGTTCCGACCCCAGATTGTGGTGATGGCATTGTTAGCTTTATTATTCATGATATCCCTAGACCTCCAGTTCCGTCTCACTCGGTTCTTTTATCTGATGATGGGGTTGAGCTTGTTCAATGGTCTGTATCTTCGCTTGATCGTTTATTTCCTTTGGGCCATCGCACCGTGAAATCTATTCCTCCTAAGTGTCGTTTTGGGTTTGCTCGGGTTCTAAAGGGGGTCTTGGATGATGTGGCTGACTCTTCTGGTGATCTCTTCTACTGGGTTCGTTTGCTTGTGTTGCATATTTGTCTACTTAAGACCTTCGCTCCTCAGAGTAATCTTGAGTGTAGGATGGTTGTTAGGCGACAGCGTCAGGAGGAAAGTATTACCAGGGATATTCTTGCTTGGGGGGTGCCTGGAGGGGGATTGTAGCTTTTGCAGGAGTGTTAGGATGAGGTTCCTCCGTCGTTTCATGTGGGGGAAGATCTGGATTTGAGTGAGCTTAACCTCCGCCAGTGTCGGCGGAAGGTTTGTGATGGTCACTATACTGCTACCGTTAGGGTGCTTTCTTCCTCTGGCGTCGCCCCCTACTCTGATGCCACTCTTGGTGGATCATCATTCTCTTGTTGCCTCTTCGGCGGTGGTATTGGATATGATTCGTGGTTTCCCGTGTGGCACTTCTTGCCGGAGGGATGGGCTTCGTGCCCAACACCTTATGGACTATTTAAATAGTGTTGTTGTGGCTGTCTCTGATGATTTGAATGCTTCTGTTACTAGGGTGGTTAATCTTTTCTTGGAGGACCGTTGCCCTATAGCCCTTGGTGAGTACATTGTCAGCGCCCCGCTTACGCCGCTTGTTAAGCCGGGTGAGGGTGCCCGTCATATCGTTGTTGGCACTGTCAGGAGACGTCTTATCTCTAAGGTTGGTGCTTGTTTGGTTGATTCTTCTTTGTCTACTTATTTTGATGGTCTGCAGTTTGGGGTAGGGGTGTCCGGTGGAGGAGAGGCTATCTTGCATGCCTTGAATCGGCTCATTGAGGCCCATGGTGGTGATGTGGGATTGTGTATGTTTCTAGTTGATTTCCAGAATGCTTTCAACCTTGTTGATCGTGTGACTATGCTACAGGAAGTCCGCCGTCGTTGTCTGGTTCTTTCCCGTTGGGTGGAGTTTTGTTACTCTAGACATGCCCGTCTTTATTATGGGGAGCATTGCTTGTGGTCTTGTCAGGGTGTACAGCATGGTGATCCATTAGGCCCTTTGCTTTTCGCGTTGGTTTTGCATCCCTTAGTGTGCAAAATCCGGGACTCTTTTGATATTACTATGCAGGCCTGGTATTTGGATGACGGCACCATTGTTGGGGGCACTTTGGAAGTGAGGGTTGTTTTAGATTTGATTATGGTAGATGGGCCTCATTTTGGTCTCCATCTCAATCTGGCAAAGACTGAGGTCTTTTGGCCTATTGAGGATCATCGGAGTCGGCTTCCCATTGTTTTCCCCCTACTATTGCCCGGCCCTTGCGTGGTGTCTCTGTTTTGGGTGGACCTGTCAGTACTTGTCCTATTTTTGGCAGTGAGCTTGTCGCGAGGAGAGTGACTAAGACCATTGAGCTTATGGATTTAGTCGCGAGGATCGAGGACCCACAATGCGAGTTGTTCTGCTCCGTGTTTGTACTGGTATTTCTAAGCTCTATTTTTCTGTTCACACTTGCTCCCCTGGAGTCTTTAGGTCTGTCCATCTTCGCTTTGATGCAGCACTTCGTTCTAGCTTGAAACGTATAGTCACCGCGTCTGGGCCTGGTTTTGAGGATTGGCAGTGGCGCCTTGCCAGTTTCCCTTTTCAGTTGGGTGGGCTCGGTGTTTATGTTACGGGGGATGTTTTACACTATGCTTTTGTGGCTTCCCGTTTGCAGTCTGCAGTTTTGCAGGCTACGCTCCTACGGCCTTCTGGTATTGTGGATGCTGGTCCTACTTTCAACAATGTCTTGCGGGTGTTCTCTGAAACTACAGGTTCTGATTTTTTACATGATCCAAGTGAAATCGCTGCCCCTAAACTTATGAAAAAATTGGCAGATATATATTTCGCGATGGTTGCTGCTTCTTCAGAATCCGATTTCTCTTTGACACCGCGTCAGCTTGCGTTGTGGAAGTCTCAGCAAGGTGCCCACGCCTCTGATTGGTTGCGTGCGGTTCTTATCTCTTGGTTGGGACAGACGATGAACAGGAGGACTTACCGTAGTGTGCTTGGGTATCGACTAGGTGTTCCGATATTCACGGTATTTAGGCCTTGTCCTGCTTGCTCTCGGGTTTTTGCTGATGATGTGTATGGGGACCACGCTGTTTCTTGTACTGGTACTGTGGGGGTTAAGCATCGGCATAACCTCGTTCGTGACACCTTATTCGACATATGCTATAGGTCTGGTATTTCTTCGGGCAAGGAGGTTGATATCGGTTTGGTTGACGGGCATGGCGGATCTCTTCGACCTGCGGATTTTCTACTTTATTCGTGGGACAGAGGGCGTGATGTGTGTGTTGATTTGACAGGGTCTTCCCCCTTGACTCAGACTGGGATGTCCGATTTTGTGCCGGGACGGGTTGTCGCTGATGCTGCTCAGCGCAAATGTGCTAAGTATGGAGATTTATGCGCGGTTGCTGGCTATGGTTTCCTACCCTTCTCTTTCTCTTCGCTTGGAGAGCTGGGCTCGGATGCTGTTGACTTGCTCAAGAGGATCCAGAAATTCTCGGTATAATAATAATAATAATAATAATAATAGTAATAATAGTAATAATAATAATAATAATAATAATAATAATAATAATAATAATAATAATAATAATAATAATAATAATAATAATAATAATAATAATAATAATAATAATAATAATAATAATAATAATAATAATAATAATAATAATAATAAAATAATAATAATAATAATAATAATAATAATAATAATAATAATAATAATAATAATAATAATAATAATAATAATAATAATAATAATAATAATAATAATAATAATAATAATAATAATAATAATAATAATAATAATAATAATAATACTAATAATAATACTAATAATAATACTAATAATAATAATAATAATAATAATAATAATAATAATAATAATAATAATAATAATAATAATAATAATAATAATAATAATAATAATAATAATAATAATAATAATAATAATAATAATAATAATAATAATAATAATAATAATAAAAATAATAACAATAATAACAATAATAATAAGAAAAATATTAAGAATAAGAATAAGAATAAGAATAACAATAAGAATAAGAATAATAATAATAATAACCGTACTACTACTACTACTAATAATAATACTACTACTACTACTAATAATAATAATAATAATAATAATAATAATAATAATAATAATAATAATAATAATAATAATAATAATAATAATAATAATAATAATAATAGTTTTCAAACGAGAGGGAGAGGGGGGAGGTGATTAGGGCTTAGGGCTTATTTGGCTGTTTTGCTGCGGCCGGCGTTGCCACCACACCGACCACCATCACCAACCAGGCCATCCAGACCTCACGTCGCCGGCTGCGGTGGGGTTGTTGCTAGTTTCGTTTATGGTGGCTGCCGCGTTTTAAAGGAGGAGAGTGAGGAGAGTGGGTGCGTCTTGGTGGGGTGGGACTGCGGTTGTCGTTGGTATTCCCGCCTTACCTGCCACCATGTTGTCTTGTCGCCGGTCGGTCTATGTGTAGCCAGAGGTAGGATTTTCATTTCTTTCTTTATGTTTTTTTTGTTTGCGGCGCCATCGTGCTTTTTCTGTGTCGTGGTGTTGTGCTGCGTCCTTGGCTACGGCTGTTGTGTGTGCCTTCTAGTGGTGGTCGTTTGACCCTGGGCCGTCATGCTTGCCGTGTCGTTAGTTTGTCGGCCTTTTAGGGTTACGTTTGCGTCGTCTTTTTGTTGTGGGTCGTGCTCTGGTCGCGTGTTTGGTGGCTGCCAGGGGTGTGGCTTCATGGTTGGTCGGTGGCTTTAGTCTGGTGGGTGGGCCAGTGGTGGCTGCTTGGTGGCCTTTTTGCTTTGGTTTGCCTTGGTGGACTTTTACGTGAGGTTGGGGTTTTTCGTGAGGGTGAGAGGAGTGCTCCATGCACGTGGGCCCCGTTTCCTCATCATGCTTGCTTTAGTCCGATTTCATTGTCCTTTTTCGTCTATTCATGAGTGTCCGGATGGTCATGGTAAGGGCCTTACTAAGGCCGCCTGGCAAAACCATTTTCAGGATCGACATTATAATGTTAATGCTATGTGGCTTACGTGTCAAATTTTACCGATATTCTGACTGTTTTCTCTAATACCGAGATTACTTTGAAGCGTATGGGACTTTGGTTATGTGGGGAGTGCTTTAAAACCCATACCTTTTGCTCTAGGTGTCGGCATAGCCGGGGTGATATTGTTGCGCCACCGGATTGTCGTGATGGTATCGTTAACTTTATAATTCATGGTATCCCCAGACCTCCTGCTCCGTCTCCCTCGGTTCTTTCATCTGATGATGGGGTTGGGTTTGCTCAGTGATCTATATCTTCTCTTGATCGTTTATATTCTTTGGGTCTTCGCACCGTGAAATCTATTCCTCCTAAGTGTCGCCTTGGGTTTGCTCGGGTTTTAAAGGGGGTCTTGGATGATTTGGCTCCTTAAGACCTTCGTTCCTAGGAGTAATCTTGAGTGTAGGACTGCTGTTAGGCGACAGCGTCAGGAGGAGAGTATTATCAGGGCTATTCTTGCTTGGGGGGTGCCTAGAGGGGGTTTGCAGCTTTTGCAGGAAGGTTTGGCGGAGTTTCCTCCTTTGTTTCATGTGGAGGAGGACCTGGATTTGAGTGTGCTTAACCTCCGCCAATGTCGGCGGAAGATTTGTGATGGCCACTATACTGCTGCTATTAGGGTGCTTTCGTCATCTGGCGTAGCACCCTACTCTGATGCCACTCTTGGGGCTTTGCGAGATAAGCACCCGGTCTTGTAAATTTTACATTTTATTTTAATGAAAGCTGATAATAATAGTAATAATAATAATAATAATAATAATAATAATAATAATAATAATAATAATAATAATAATAATAATAATAATAATAATAATAATAATAATAATAATAATAATAATAATAATAATAATAATCTGTACCCCCTGGTCTGAAGGAGGTTTCCAAATCAAAGACATATCTTCTTGGAATAGAGCCATCATGCTTAAGTGGTTATGGCATCTTGATAGAGGGACTGGGTCTGTTTGGTCTTCCTGGATCAGACTTTATTTCACTGCTGAGACTTCTATCTGGGACCTCCAGATAAAGGAGTTTCATCCTGAGAGTCTGCCTAGCATTCTGAATGCCAGAGATAAATGTGCCACACTCCTGGGTGGGCCTCATGCTGTCAAGACTCTGCTGGCTTGCTGTGTTACTAAAGGGAATTTCTCTATTGGTAAAGCTTATGAAGCCATCAGACCCAAGTGCACTCATTTGCTAGTTTATAGACACCTTCAGAAACGTTGGATCCTCCCCAGACAAAAAGTTATCCTGCAACTGGCTCTTCAGAGGAAGCTTTCCACCATTGATCAACTTATAACCAGGGGACTCCATATTCCTAACAGGTGCTCACTATGTCATCAAGCTGTTGAGAATGCAAGGCACATGTTCTTTCACTGCCAATTCTCAACAGCTCTACTTTCTGGTGTTGCTTATTGGACTGGTTTGGATTCGTCTAGTTCTCAACACAGTGACTTGCTCTCCTGGGTTCATCAATTCAAAACCAAGAAATGGAGGAAAACCTGGATATTTGCTAGCATTGCAGCCACTGTTTATGCTGTATGGACTGAAAGAAATAGAAGGACCTTTGAGGATAAGACTAGAACGATCAGTGCTTTAGTTAGGGAAGTGCAGTACACCGTGAGTGCCTCTCTTCTTTGTCAATCATCAAGTATCAACCAAGAAGAGCTTATTGAGGCATTGAACTCCTTAGGATAGCATCTTGTTTGTTTTTCTTAGTGGATATGTCTTTGTAAGAAAACTCATGTATTCCTATTTTTGAAATATATGAGAAATATCATTCTTGCAAAAAAAAAATATAATAATAATAATATCAATAATAATAAACGATTGATGATACTTATAATAAAAAAAAATAGAAGCCAAAAAAATGTGAAGATTTGAAGTATGCCTGGTAATAATGAACGATCGATTGATATTTAAGCCGATTGATAATAATGAACGATCTCCTGATATTTAAGCCGATTGATACTAATGAACGATCGATTGATATGAAAGATTTGGGTTGATAATAAAAACGAGATACATATATACAAAAAAACGAGATCTGGGTTGATAATAAAATCCGATTGATATGAAGGAAGGAAGGGAGTAATTGAGGAAGGAAGGAAGGAAATAATTGAGGAAGGACGAATAAGGTAATTGGGAAGGAAAATAATTAATGAAGGAAGAAGGACATAATTTATGAAGGAAGAAGGAATTAATTGGGAAGGAATAATTGGGGGTGGGTAGTGTTGTTGTACGTGTAAATTGATTTTTTTTTTAAGGAAAGTGATAAAATAATTAATCAATTTTTATTTTTTGGCAAATCGTTTATTTAAATTTTCGTCGATCAAATATAGCCGTTGAATTAATTATAATATAGTCGTTGGATCGAATATAGCTGTTGGATTAATTATAACCGTTAAATTAAAATATAGCCGTATAAGTATAAATAACCGTTGGATCGAATATAGCCGTTGAATTATTTCTAACCGTTAAATTAAAATATAGCCGTTGGAGTAAAAATAGCTGTTGGATTAATTATAACTGTTAGATTAAAATATAGCTGTTGGATCAAATTCTTATATATGCCCACCTAATTGTTGAACAAAATCACCATCAAATTATCCTTATTCCAATTAATCATCACTACCATACAATTACCTTTTATAAAATACTCTTACAATGTCTAATTCTTCAAACGAAAATAATGTCGACCAAAATAGCTTTTCTGATTACCAATGGGAAGCCGAAACCGATGAGAGATCTGAGTCTGTACAAAACCTTATATCCCAACGTATGAATGAATACGTCAATAGAAGGGTACGTAATCCACCTCCTTCCGCTAGACGTCCTAGGAGAAACATCGAGAGGAATCGTGAAGAAGGTAACAACCAGTTGTACAACGACTACTTTATGAATCCAGTCTTACCCCCAAAGCTTTTTCGCCGCAGATTTTGAATGAACAAGCGAGTATTCATGCGATTAGTTGAGGCTCTATCCGCCAGTGATCGTGTTTTCCAGCAAAGACACGGTGGTAATGGGAGACCTAGTTTTTTGCCATTACAAAGATGCACAGCTCCTATAAGCGTTCTAGCATATGGTACGTCAACCGATTCAGTAGATGAATATTTGCGTATGAGCGATACATCTATAAGGGAATCTCTCAAATCGTTCGTGGAAAGTGTGATACAGAACTTTGGGACCGTCTATCTACGTACACCCAAACCCGATGATTTAGCTAGATTACTCCATATGGGCCAGGTACGTGATTTTTCTAGTATGTTGGGTAGCATTGATTGCATAAATTGGGAATGGAAAAACTGTCCAACAGCATTGGCAGGACAATATGGCGGGAGAAGTGGGAAACCGTCAATTGTTTTGGAAGCTGTCGCATCGTATGATTTGTGGATATGGCATGCTTTCTTTGGTACACCAGGTTCGGTCAATGATATTAATGTTCTCCAACGTTCTCTATTATTTAATGAATTGTTAGAAGAATCTGCCCCAGCTGTTAATTTTACGGTTAATGGTACTGGCTATATTATGGGATATTATCTTGTTGATGGTATATATCCGGGTTGGGCAACATTTGTAAAATCAATTAAAGCTCCTCAAATTCAAAAGCATAAGCTATTTGCAGCTCGACAAGAGAGTTGTCGAAAAAATGTGGAGCGTGCTTTCGATGTCTTACAAGCTCGATTTGCGTTTATCAAACGCCCTTGTCTTCTTTGGGATCCAGCTATGATGGGGAAGGTTCTTATGGCTTGTATTATAATGCATAATATGATAGTTGAAGATGAACGAGATACTTATCTTAACTATGAAAGCATAATCCAACAATTCAAGGAAGATAATCCGAGTTCAGCTAGTGATGATCACTATTAATATCATCGTCGTAGAAGGTCGACGCAACAACGATTCATTGAAATTCATGGCGAAATTCGTGATCGTGCAACTCATAACGCATAGAAAAATGATCTTATTGAGCATATTTGGCAAAACTTTCGTAACTAGAAGGGGCTTTTAATGCATTTCCTAGTATGCAATATTTTTAAATTTCTTTTCTTTTTTAATTATGTATGCGTTATTTTATATGTGAAATTATGTTTTTCCAATTTTTTTTAATTGTTAATGAAATCGTCTAATCATTTTTCGAAATAATAAAATTGTTATTTAATATTTTTTTCCGTAAAGTACGTCATAAGATTAACAATATCCGTAAAATATTGGGGTACTTTTTATTCTATTAAGATATTTACAATAATAGCAAAAAAAATTGATTTATAAAATGTTAGGAAAAATAATTAGAAAAGTAAGAGAGAGAAAAGCGAGGTAGAGAATGTGACAAATGATTGGGAATGATGTGAAGTGGGAAATGATTGGGAATGATGTGAAGTGGAAAATGATTGAGTTGATGACTTAGGTCGTGACCTTCTGCTTGGGAGGGTAAAAGCAGGTCAAGATAATTAGAGTGAGATTAAGAGTAAAACCGGGTCGCGACCTAATTAGCGCGACCTCTGCTTGGGGATAGTCTTAGGGCACTTCGTTCCATAAGTTTCTTTTCAAAGCTCTTTTAACAATTTAACATTCTGCCAATAAGTCTTGCTTGTGACGGGGCGACCCGTTGCAAGCTTGCGACGAGTCAAATCCCCCTCACAAAGAGCAAGTGGCAAGGCAAGTGAGGGGCACCATTTGCAGCCCACTTGCCCCCCACTTGCTCTTTGTGAATATAATTGATATTGAAAGGATGTTCTATAGCAATCAAATTGCAACTAGTACCGTACCCTTGCTCACATAAATAGCACGGACACACCTCTTAACCAGTCGTCTCGTGTTCGATACCCGTGTCCCATATGTGAGTTGTCCCACATTGTTGGAAAAAGATATATTGTACCAATTTATAAGCAAGAGGGCTACTCCTCCTATTGCCAATTGATTTTAAGATGAAACCTCTCTTGTGTTGTAAAGTGGTCCGTCTCTCTCTACTCCGTTTGGGTGTGGCCCGACCTATTTAAATGTTCTAACATGGTATCAGAGCCCAAGGTTTAGTCCTGGGTTTCGAATTTAAACCGGGCCCAAATTATGCCACCGGTGGAGGACCTGTTTGAAGATTCATTAATTCCCACGCCAGTATGCTCTCATGGTTTCACCCTGGGTTTCTATGGGACATCACATGTGAAGGGACGTGTTGGTATATGAAATTCACATGTGAGTAGTCCCACATTGTTGGATAAAGAGATATTGTACCAAGTTATAACCAAGGGGGTTGCTCCTCCTATTGTCAATTGGTTTTAGGATGGAACCTACCTTGTGTTGTAAAGTAGTCCGTCTCTCTCTCCTTCGTTTGGGTGTGGCAGAACCCGTTTACATGTTCTAACAATGTTTTTTTACAACGGTTGAGCTGTCAAAAAAGATTGATATGAAGATGGCTTTGGGAGGGAAATGAAAATGAGTTATATTCGGGTCAAGTTTTTTTTTTAAAAAAAATTACGTTTATAACTATAAAAATAAATATTTAATTATATTGAAATAATGAGTTACATGTCTTAAATTTTATGAGATACCGTGTCACATGTCCGTGTCCGTTTTGGTGCTATCTAGATGATCACTATTCCCTGTGTCGCAGTGAATTATTTACACTTACTTTATTTTGTATTTTTTTAGAGAGAAATAAAGGAAGTGTAAACTATTATTACAGACAGAGGGAATAACAATTAAAGTTTTGTTAAGGTTTCTGTTATTGAGAAGTCATTAACTATTAAAGTGCACCAAAAAAATTCGTAATTCATTTCAAATTTTTGGAACTTAAATTACTTGGCCTCTCTGAAAATTTCTCCAAGATCGGCCGCTACATGGTCATATTGTTTCTGTTAGACTTTTTAGTAATATTGTTAAGTTAATATGAGAAAAGTCAGTTGGCACATTTTAGGAGAGTTGCCTAGTCTTTAGGATAACAACTCACTAATCTTTCTCCACTTCTTCAATCAACCACCCACTCACTCCTCCATATCTAACTGATCTTTGATGGCAATAATAGTATAAATACAACACAATTTCTGATTAATAAGGTCAAAAAATCTACTCTCTATTAAGTATGATACACCATCTATATTAGTGAGTGTGAGGGTTTTGAACCATAATCAGTTTACACTAAGGCGACGGGTTTACGGAAACGGGTTATTATAATCGGGTTATTATAATCGGGTTTTGTTTAAAGTTGATCAGGAATCCATAGCAATAATTGGAGGTTTAATCTCGATCTATTTTTATCGCTTCCGCTATATTTAATTATTGTATGTTTATTCAGTAATTTAAACATGCAAATTAAGATGATTTAAACTTACATTTGGTATCAGAGCTTCGTAATCGCCTCTGTCTTGCTATTTGAATTCCGACTTATGTTTTTCCGTCCTTCAAGTAATTGCATATGTGGCCTTCAGATTTCATTTTTCCGTCTCGTGACGTAATGAATCCGTTGCTTTGCTTTTTCGTTGGATCTGGAAAATGCGTGCTTGAATTTTTATGGGCTGTTTTAATGGAGAGAGCTCTCTGAAAAAGATGAAGTTATTTTACTTTGGTAGTGTGGTTCGTCTGTTTTGAAGTTTGTCTCACTCTTACAAAGTATAGCAATATGCTTTTTGATTGTACACTAATATTTATACGTTGGTGTGTTTTGGTGGGTTTTTGTTTTGTTGGCTTTAAATGGTGCACCCTTATAAAGTTGCCATTTTTTCTTTGAATAGTCTTTATCATGTTTACTGCATGTATGTTGATGATATAACTTGTCCATGAAAAGTAATGGAAAATTAGGCTTGTTGTCAGTGTGTTTTTTGACAAATTGGTTCAATTTGCTGTTGAATGGTCTACTTCCTATTAAATGTATTAGTTTATTAAAAGAATTCTTCTACTGGCTGCGTTTTGAGTTTTTGACCACTTTGTTTTTACTTTCTTTAGTATTTTTTGGTTATTTGTAGTCACCTTATACTGTACTTGTATATAGTAGTGTATGGTTTATGTTTTTTGATTTAACATAAGCTTTTGTGAGCATGTGACGACATCATGTTACCATTTTTGTTTTCATGTATCATTAATGATATTGTCTACTTTATTAATGTCATAAAGCATGCTTCATGGTTATAATATGTTATGGTAAATGCACTATATTTTGACCATAATTTTTTTTTTGTATAATGCGTATTTGCATGCTTCATGCCTATTCTCTTTTAGTATCCTATATATATTAAGTTTGAATATATAGACTATAGTATCTCAAATGTCAAGTGATTTAAATTTATTAACTAGGGAGTAGCTACAGCATCTCTGATTGATCAAATTTTATTTGAAGTCACATGTGGACATTAGACATTTATTGTGATTAATTATACATAATGTGATGAGACTTACCCATAGGAATCTTGTTATATTTGTATGATTAATTAGGATAATATATTGAGTCATGTTTCTTCATCAACCCACAGGAGTTAAGAAACGAATATGATTTGATAGTTTTATCATAAAGTTTAATTAATTTTTTTTATGCATCTAATTTGAGTAGACTTTAGCCCACAGGCAAGTTTATGTCACTAGATACACATGAGCATAATTACATTGGTAAGTTGTGATAAATTGTTTTTTACTAAGCATGTATATTTTATTTGCAGCAAGTTTTCCTGGAAGTTCTTTTGATATCAAACTTGAGGTTCCTAATTTAACTGGTGAAAATTTCAAGGTGTGGAAAGAAAGAGTTCTACTGCATTTAGGATTCTCGCATTTTGACTTTGCTATACAACATGACGAACCGGCCAAGGTAAAGGAAGGTAGCACACCAGATGCAGTTGATCTTCGTGAAAAGTGGGAGAAATCCAACTATATTTGCACGATGTTCATAAAGACAAAATTGTGTGCTAGTATCCGAGGTTCGGTCGAGCAGCATACTAAAGTTCGAGACCTTCTTAAGGCTATAAATGAGCAGTTCGAAACTTCTGATAAAGCTTTGGCAAGCACCTTAATAATGAAGTTCACATCTCTGAAGCTCAAT
Organism: Heliosperma pusillum; assembly: GCA_022085475.1. Classification (NCBI taxonomy): domain Eukaryota; kingdom Viridiplantae; phylum Streptophyta; class Magnoliopsida; order Caryophyllales; family Caryophyllaceae; genus Heliosperma; species Heliosperma pusillum. Next base: position 13,293 of record JAIUZE010027932.1, read on the forward strand.
GCCACTAAAGGAGAGCGTGATTTTATCATGCACATGAGGGATATTGCAGCCCAACTTAAGGTTTTGGAAGTTACTATATCTGACTCTTTCCTCGTACATTTCATTTTGTGTTCTCTCCCATCACAGTATGCCCCTTTTAAGATCTCTTACAATACACATAAGGATAAATGGTCTCTTAATGAATTAATGACCATCTGTGTTCAAGAGAAGGGGAGGTTGTTGATGGAGAAGGGCGAAAAGGTGAACCTCACTATTGGTACTCATAAAGAATCTACTAGTACTATGAAGGGTTACCACAAGGATAAGGGAAAGGGTAAGATATCAGTTTAGCCAACCATTAAGAAGGAGTCTTCGTGTTACTTCTGTAAAAAGAAGGGACATATCAAGAAAGACTGCATTAAGTTCAAGGCCTGACTTAAAAAGAATGGTAATTTCCATGCGTTTGTTTGTTATGAATCTAATATGGTTAATGTTAATCATTATACTTAGTGGACTGACTCTGGTACCACAATCCATGTTTCGAATACCTTGCAGGGTTTGACAAACTTGCGGAAACCAGTGGCAAGTGAAAACTCTATCTATTCAGGCAACCAGATAGGCTCGAACGTGGAGGGCGTAGGGACATGCAGTTTAGTTTTAAGTAGTGGTTTTATTTTAGTTTTGGATAAGACATTTTATGTTCCGAATTTTTCTCGGAATTTTATTTCAATTTCAAGGCTTGTACCTTTTGGATTTACCTTTAAATTTTTGAATTCTAGTTTCAGTATTTGCAGATATTCTAAAGTTACTGGTTATGCTATTTTGTCTGATAATTTGTATCGTCTTTATTTACAAAACGACACCACTCAAAATACTATGCATGTTAATACTGGTTTAAAAAGATGTATTATGAATGAGGAGTCCTCTATGTTATGGCACCGAAGATTGGGACACATCTCCATTGAGAGAGTTAAAAGATTGGTAAAGGAAGGGGTACTAGGTACTCTAAACTTTACCGATTTTGATACATGTGTTAGTTGCATTAAGGGAAAGCAAACTAATAAATCTAAAAAAGGTGCTAAGAGGAGTTCTGACCTATTAGAAATCATACACACGGATATTTGTTGTCCGGACATGAACGTTAATGATCCGAAATATTTTATCACCTTTATTGATGATTATTCACAATATATGTATATCTACTTACTTCGTTCCAAATACGAAGCCTTTGATGCCTTTAAATTTTTTAAAGCTGAAGTAGAGAAATAATGTGGTAAGCACATTAAAATCGTAAGATCAGATCGAGGTGGTGAGTATTATGGTAGATACACTGAGGATGGACAAGCAGCCAGTCTATTTGCTAAATTTCTTCTAGAAAATGGGATTGTTGCCCAATACACTATGCATGGTTCTTCAGATCAGAATGGTGTAGCAGAAGGAAGAAATCGGACGTTAATTGAAATGGTGCGTAGTATGAGAAGTAGTGTTAAACTTCTATCATTTTTGTGGGTTGATGCTTTAAAGACGGCTGCGTATATATTAAACTGGGTTCCTTCCAAGGCCGTCTCAAAGACGCCTTTTGAGTTATTCAAAGGTTGGAAACCAAATTTGCAACATATACGTGTTTGGGGATGCCCGTCTAAGGTGAGAATTTACAACCCACAAGAAAAGAAACTAGATCCAAGGGCTATTAGTGGGTGTTTCATTGGATATGCCGAAAAGTCTAAGGGTTATAGGTTCTATTGTCCATCTCATAGCACTAGGATTGTGGAATCAAGAAATGCAAAGTTTCTTGAGAATGACTTAATTAGTGGGAGTGATAACTTAAGCGAAGTTGAACCTGAAAACGATCAACATGAAGCTTCAGCCGCTATTTTAAGTGTCAGGTTGATTATTGTTCACGGTCCTCAAGACCAACCGCAAGTTCAACAACCAAATACTGAAATTCCACAAAATGTTGATCAAAATATGGTAAATCATGAGGAGGAAGAAGTTCATCATGAGAATGAACAAATTCCAATAAGAAGATCTAATAGAGAAAGACGATCAGCTATTCCTAATGACTATGTTACGTATCTACAAGAATCAGATTGTAATGTTGAAGCTGATAATGATCCTATGTCGTTTTCACAAGCCATAAGTTCTACAGATTCAAACTTCTGGATGGATGCTATGAAAGATGAGATGAACTCTATCGCTTCTAATCGAGTTTGGGATCTCGTCGAGTTGCGTAGTGGTGTAAAAACCATTGGATGCAAGTGGGTCTTTAAGACTAAGAAAGACTCACTTGTCAACATCGAGAGACATAAGGCAAGACTCGTTGCTAAAGGGTTCACTCAAACAGAAGGAATCGACTACGCGGAGACATTCTCTCATGTATCAAAGAAAGATTCCCTTCGAGTGATCATGGCACTAGTAGCTCTTTTTGATTTCGAGCCATATCAGATGGATGTTAAAACGGCATTTCTGAACGGCAATTTAGAGGAAGAGGTTTATATGAAACAACCTGAAGGATTCCCCTCTAAAGATGGTGAGCATTTGGTTTGTAAGCTAAATAAATCCATATACGGTTTGAAACAAGCTTCTCGCCAGTGGTATAAAAAGTTTCATGAAGAGATTTCTTTATTTGGTTTTGAGGAAAACATCATGGGTCAATGCATATACCTTAAGGTCAGTGGGAGTAAGATCTGTTTCCTTTTATTATATGTGGATGACATTTTGCTAGCAACCAATGATAAGGGGTTGTTATATGAGGTGAAACAATTTCTTTCAAACAACTTTAATATGAAAGATATGGGCGAGACATCTTACGTCATTGGCATTAAGATCCATAGAGATAGATCTCAAGGCATTTTGGGCTTGTCTCAAGAGGCTTGTATCAACAAAGTACTTAAAAGATTCAGAATGAAAGATTGTTCACCGAGTGTAGCACCTATTGTGAAAGGCGACCGATTCAGCTTAGATCAGTGCCCAAGGAATGATTTTGAAAGGGAACAAATGAAAAAATGTTCCTTATGCTTCAGCTGTTGGCAGCATTATGTATGCTCAAGTCTGTACCAGACTTGACATTGCATATGTTGTTGGAGTATTTGGCAGATATCAGAGTAACCTAGGCATTGATCACTAGAAGGATGCAAAGATAGTGTTCAGATACCTTCAAGGTACTAAAGTTTACATGTAACAACCCGTAATTTGAAAGACCGAAATTATATTTGAAAAATAATAAATTTAATTTATTTTAATTTATTACGATTTATTTGAATTTATGATAATTTAATATAATTATTTTGAATTTATTAGGAATTAAAGAGTAGGTTTTACGGTTTAAACCCGAACGTCATTTAACTATTCCCGAGTCAACTTAAGTCCCGAAACAAACCCGAAACCCGACTCCTACAGGTGCCACACGCCCAAATCACCTTTTTCCCTCATTTTAGATCTTTTGATTTAACTAATACAAATATCTAAGATATTTGTAACTTTATCAATCTGTCAGTTTAAATTACGCAAATCGCTTAAACCCGGACCCGATTACTTCTACCTCCACACGCGTCTTCTCCCTCTTCTCTTAGGATTAGATATTTTATTTCTTATGATTAAACTAACATAATATCTAATAATATCTAGATATTTGATTAAACTAATATCTAATAATATCTAGATATTTCCATAACATCTAAAATATTTATAAAACCCGAGTCAATCCCGTAACAACAAGTTCAAAACCCGACTCCCGTAAATCCCTATATTTACACGGCCCAAACCTTCCCCCTCTTACTCACTAATTATCTTTTTACTTTACATTAAATCAACTTAATACCATCTTTAATATAATCATAATCGTTCTTCGTGTTCTTGATCGTTCTTGAGCAAAATCGTCACAAAACCTTCGTTACTTGGCCAAATCCGTCCTAACTTATATTTCTAGAGTCTCCTCTCCGCTCTTCATCTTCATGTACGTTTTATTTTCAATTCCGACAAAATCGTTTTCAACACTTTAATTGTTGAAATCAAGTTTTAATTCTAATAAATGTTATTTTTGTCATTTCTTATAGGAGGAGATTATGAAGACGAGTTTGGTGACTCGTATATTTTAGAAGAAGATTAGTAGACGGGTTTTTAGGTTCTTATTTTGGTGCTACTTGGTTTTGTGCTAGCTAAGGTAACGATTACCGAGTTACTCGACGAATTAATGTCACATACTTTTTGTTATGTTTTTATTATTTACGGTTTTAAGTAGTAACATGATAAGTTGTTATTATTATTATGTTGTATGAATTTTTAACATGTTTAATGTTTTTGACATGTTGGATGATTTATTCATAATCATAATTTTAATATGAATGATGGTTGAATTGGTTGTTAAAATGGATGGTTGTTAATTAAAACATGTTAGAAATAATTTGGGGTTGTTCTATGGTGGTGGCCGTGTGTGGTGGCCAAGAACCAGACCCGGTTCAGGCCGGTTCAGCCCGGTTCAGGCCTGGTCCAGGCCGGTCTGGGTTGGCCGTGATTTGGCCCTTTGGGCTTGTGTCGATACTTGATTGTTTTGTTGTTGTTTTAACGGTTTTTAAATATGTTAAGCATGCGGGAAATATTAAGAAACGATTTTAGAAATGTTGACCCAAAACAGGCCCAAACCAGCCCGTGGGCCCGGTTCAGACCCGGTTCAGTCTCGGCCCGGTCCGGTCTTGGCTGACCCGTGAGCCTCCTTTGAGCTTGTGACGGTTTTTGAGTTTATTGTTATTATTATATCGTGTTTTGTAATATTTAGCAAGTGGGAAATTTTAATAAGTAAATTATTTAATTAAACGGTTTTCATAATATTATTATTTCTCACATGTTAGAAATTTTAGCATGGGATTGTAGTTTAATTTGATATCCTTTAAGTCAAGCGGGTTTCGTAAGAATTAATAATTCACATGTTAGAAATTAGAATAAAATAGCATGAAATGAATATGATGTTCTTGTGTTCAAGCCTAAATGGCTAAGACTCTGTTTCTAGCCGGTTTAACCAAACGGGTTTGGTCAAACTATGTTCTACTCAGCCCCGTTTTGACTGATGACCCGTCGCGGGACTCGGGTCGGGGATTTGTCTTCAGGTATGTGACACCCTCAAATTTGCGGAAAGAAAAAAAATTATTTAAATACATAATGAAGGTGTCTGAAATAAAAAGGGTCATTACAATACGGAATAATATTCTACAAAAGAAATATACAAGACGGGAGACATATCTCCCGTATAAATACGGAAATGAAAGAGTGTATAATAATATACAATCTAAGAACCGAATAAAGGTCCAAGGTAATACTTCGCTCGCTAGCTCGTCAATGTACCCAATGTATGCATTCACCACCTGTTCGACCGCATTAAATATAACACGGAAGCCACAGTCAGTGGGGAGTAACTCCGAGTCCTCCCAGCCACGAAATGTCGAGTTTAATGAAACATGAATAACATAAAAGCAATGTATATGGAAAATACAAAACTTAAAACATATATGATATGCTTTTCATGTTATGAAACAGATAACTAACAAATAACCTAGCATGTGAAAGCTATCATGTGAAACCGATAATAAACTATGACTCGAGGTAGGGAAGCTGGTATGCTGGCTCAGCGGTTACCATGTAACATGGCCCTGATACACTCAAACCCTAATCAACACGTATTCATGTGAATCAGTTAACACTCGGTAATCCAAACTCTATCAATCTTAG
>JAIUZE010027933.1:0-11623 GCA_022085475.1 Heliosperma pusillum
GAACGCTTTGCGTTGATCGACCCGGCCGTCAAATGTTGTGTACTTGCGAGGTGGTGTTATTTGCATGTAGCGTACCGCTTGTTATGAGGCTTGTGCTCTTTTCCGCCTCTTTCGTGAATGGATCTACCGAATTTGGGGTACTCGGCGTCTATGATTGACCGAGTCTTGGATGCGAAATGTCATCGCATGTCGAATCGGAAAATGTGATTCCGAGAATCTGGCCAGGTTTAGATTAGGAGCCATTTTATTATCGTTCCTACCAGGAGGAAATTAGTCTACATATACGAAATGGATTGAATCGTGTATGCGATCAGGGAATGCTTTTCTCCCGTGGATGCCTGTTAATCATACTTGCCATGTACACGGTGCTAGTGCGTTTCATTTACGGTGAGAGATGTCGTCTTTTCAGAAGTCCGGTGTCTTTGGAATGCGTGATTTACACACCATGGATTTTATTCATATGTCATTTGCATGACTTGGCATCGTCCATGGATGGTACGTTTTGAAAAATGTCCGATGATAATAAATATGGATTTTATTGGGGTCCATCCGCATGATATGGGGGCATGGTTTTGTTTGTCGGTCTCATCTTATCAAATTTATAACCGCTAACGGTGGAGAATGTAAGCCCGAGTGATCGTATTTGGGTTCTAAAGTGTCTTCCCCGAGTCTTTGTATACATGATGGATTCGGATTGTACTCTTATCGCTCTATTCATTATTATTGAATTGCCTATCTATCCTTATCGTATTTCACATGTATATCTATATATGCATGCTTCTACTTTTGTATTTCCTTTATGTACGTTTAATGTGATATGGCTGGGAGAACCCGGAGTTACTCCCCACTGACTGTGGCGTTCATGTTTTTCATGGATGAACAGGTTGCTTGATTTGGATGGCTTTTTGCTTATGCTATTTTGGGTTCGGGTGTGAGCGCGGGCGTTGTCCCTGGAAGATTCACCTCTAGTCGTTAATTAGCTAGTTTGCTAAACACTTTTACTTGTTAACATTTTGAGAGACCCCGTCTCTTGGTTGTATTTCGTACTTAGTTTGTAATATATTGACACTCCTCGTATTTTCTATCTCGCATGTATAAAAGTTTTTAAAATACCGTATTTCCGCAAATTAATTCACATGCTTGTATGTTTTATTTCCGCATTCGCGAGGGTTGTCACATTATTATACTACTTGTCATCTCACAAAAAAATACAAGTCATTTCACTAGAAACTTAAGAAGTTTCAAATAAAACCATGTTCATATATTACTAATAGTTTACAACATTACTAAGTGTAGTAATGCTTGTATTAGTTATATTGTTAAAGGGTTCCTCTCATATTATCTAGTAAATAATACAAGAGGAGATTTGGGATAGTCTAGGTGCAACTTATTGGAGTGCTTCTATACTTGAAGCTTGAAGATGTTCATCCTATAACTATCTAGCTCAAGAACAAATACAAGAAGGAGTCTTGTACTTGTGCCCATATCCGTTTAATACACAATGTGAGGAACATATCTTTCTCTACTTTGTTTTATTTATTTTGCATGCACTAGATCTTGTAACTAATTAAAGAGTTAATTAGTTTTACTTAAGAAAGGTCTTAAGTGTAGGTATATAACCTAACCGACATATCCAAGCACCTAGATGACACAAGCAAAAAATTATCCGGCATCGACGTCACCCATTATTTATCCCATGTTTTCTTTTCAATATCACGGGATATACTATACAATATCACACCACTGAACCACTTTTTCGCGCACTATTACTAACTTTTTTTTCGAATACTTTTTTTCCACATCAATTGATTCCACTACCGAAACTCCGACAAACACCATCATTATCACGCTCTTTCATGCCCGAAAGTCTCTATTATCGGTGTTTCAAGTGTATTGCTTCTCTTATAATATTTTCTCTCTACTAAGCATTTTTGCCTCCCGCATTTTTCTTCAGAACCGACTACGAGACACCTAATTTAACGACAACAATGATAAATAATGGGTGACGACGGTGCCGGATAATTTTTTGCTTGTGTCATCTTGGTGCTTGGATATGTCGTCGTTATTAGTGGGTGGGTGTTCGTCGTTAAGGGTGAGTAGTATGACATAGAATATTTTTAACTCTTTTATCCTGTTTTTTTTCGTGATACTGTTCGTCGTTTTGTATAACCAGTATGACATAGAATATATATATATATATAAATATATATATATATATATATATATATATATATATATAATATATATATATATCGAGTCAAATTCAATTGAGTCCACCATATTCATAGAGTCCTTGAGTCCTCATCCTAACCATTGGATGAGGGAGATGGATGGCTGAGATTGTAGATTAAAAAAGACACTTATCACTAATTAATTACCTATGTACTACTTAATTAACTTTCTCTCTCTAGCTTTTAATTAGTCACTTTTGAGATGCTGAGATTTATGAGTCTAACTTTGATGCTTGCGACTTGCGAGTGTAACTCTAATGTTTTAGAGTGTAACTTTAACTTTTTAAGGCGGTTTGTATGTACAAATTTGAATTTAAATAATTTTAACACCTTACGAGTGTAACTTTGATGCCTTTCGAGTGTAACTTTAATATTTTCAAGCGTAACTTTAAATTTTGAAGACGGTTTTTGTATATAATAATTTGAATATATATAATTTTAACATTTTACGAGTGTAACTTTGATGATTTTCGAGTATAACTTTAATATTTTTAAGACGGTTTTGTATAAAATTTGAATTTATATAATTTTGACATTTTACGAGTGTAACTTTGATGATTTTCGAGTGTAACTTTAATATTTTTTTTTAAGACGGTTTATTACTTATAAGTTTAAATTTAATTTTTTTTTCACATTTTACGAGTGTAATTCTAACAGTTTAGGAGTGTAACTTTAATTTTTATAAGACGGTTTTGTAATTGAAAATTTGAATTTATATAACTTTAACATTTTACAAGTGTAACTTTGATGATTTACGAGTGTAACTCTAATATTTAGGAGTGTAACTTTAGTCATTTTAGGTCATTTTGAGTGGAGTTTTTTGAATTTTATTACATGTTGCATTTTGTAATTTACTTGGGTGTAACTTTATATTTTAGGAGTGTAACTCTAATATTTTAGAATGATTTATTTGGGTTGTGGTGTGTGAGGAAGTAAGAATGATTTATTTGGGGTTTTAGAGAGAGAGGAAAAAATAAAATTATGAGGGATGAGAGAGAAGTAGTTGAGTGAAAAATTTTATATATTGAATCAGGTTATGGATTAGTGTTTAATTAGTGAGGATGAGAGAGAGTGAAAAATTAACCCCTTAATCAGTTTTTGGGAGCAGAAATCTCAGGCATTCATCCCCAAGATCCAATGGCCTACAAGAGGACTCAAGGACTCTAAGGAATGGGGTGGACTCAATTGATCCTTACTTTATATATATATATATATATATATATATATATAATTGGGATCTGGTGAGAACCACTAAGATAATGAGAACTGTGAGAACTCCGCCTTACGAAATTTATTTTTATAAAATGAGGACATTTTTGGGTTCGGCGTATAATTTTATGGCTAGATAACATAAATCTTGGTCGAAAAAATATAAGTTACTGACGGAAATTAAGGTGAAATACGATTTAATAATTTTCATGCACCTAGTAATCACTTTCATGCATCTAACAATTTTCATGCACTTGGTGCTTGTAACACCCGCAAATGTACCCTATTTGTATTTTAAAATATTTTACGGATACTTTTCAGCGAATTTTAGTTTTAGTCTAGAATTAAATTTCCCGTATCTATTTTAGAATTTCCGAGTGCATTTTCGGACATTACGCGAGATTCCGAGTTAGTTACGTCTTAAGGCGTTTATGGGCTTTTTCCCATGTTTTTCCACTTACTCCCTCATACTCTCTTTTACACCGTAACTCCCTCATATTCTTCCACTTACTTCTTCCTCACCAAGTGACCACCAAAACCCTAACCTCCATACTTGCTCAAGCTCATAATCAACTCTACTCCTTCATTTCTCGTTCAAATTCACTAAAGTTTTTCTTAATCTCTCCCTCTCATCGTCCTCTATCTTAGTTGGTAATAAGACTTAGGTTCATTTGAGTGTAACGTTAACACTCTCTTCCAAGTGAAATATGTGGTACTAGGTAGTTTCTTAAGGGATCTAGTTTCATTTGAATGAGTAATAGGTTCATTTGAATGGGTAATAGGTTCATTTAAATGAGTAATAGTTTTATTTAAATGGATAGTAGATGGGTTAACGTTTGCATGATATTAGAATAACATCACAAATCATTATAATCTAGGTACGTTTCTGTAAAAAATATATGTTCGTTTATAAGTGGGGTAGATTCATTTCTTAATATTTTTGTACGGTCTGAGAATTAAATCACGTTTTTTAAAAGACACGGGTTCATTTATATGGGTCATAGATGCATTTCGTAATACGTTTGTACTCCCTTCATATCTTATTGATGTTTCCACTTTATTAAAATATTCCTTACATATATTCAAAAATTGGGAAATCGTGAAAAAACAAAGGGAATGATCTTAACATAATATAACTAGTCATTATACATCAGCAACTAAACACAATTCACATCCGCTACTTACGTAAATACAAAATAGTTTTTAGGTAAATCTTAAAAACGAAAAAATAAAATAAATAAGCAATGATAACCCTTACAAATAAAACTAAAATAAATTGCAGCATATAAACATATAACATAATGATTAAAAGCTCCCTCTTTCGTGCTCATATGCTTCAAATTTCCAGCAAGAATATCACATTAATCCGAACTTTGATGATCGTATTGACATTGGAAAAGTGCTTCGTATCACAAAATAGTAGGAAGCTGCAAACAATAACGAGGTTATATTAAAATGTCACTGCTGCAGTTTTAAACAAAATAATCAACAAAGTTAAATAAGAAGAAATCTTGTCACTCAGGTTTCTTTTATATTTAACAAGGCAAATACATAGTAGTTGGCGACCTTGCACTTCCGCTTCCCATTACTCAGTAATACGAAAAATTCATAAATCTATAAATTGCTAACATAATAAGAAACAACTAAAAGGAAAATTCATAAGAAAGGTTTCACAAGTACATTTGCTCAGCACCGTCCTATACAATGTCGAAGCCTTGTTGCTAGGAACCAAATTTCAAATTTGGCAATCAAATGACAACCTTGGGGTAATCCGCCTATTATTGGCCTATTATTGGGAACCGTTGAATTAATCTCTATATACTCCAAAACTCACAACACAAAGTTACTTCCGAAACAAAATTGACCAGTGAACTTCTAATTCATGCATTAGTCTCCTGAATTTTATACGAAAAAAAAGGTACTTCCAATGCTCTTATACTTGAAAAGATTGATTGTTATCCTTCATATGTATACCAATGGTAAGAATTGAAGGTCATGCAAATGTAGCTTCTACCAAAAACCAACATTTGGATGACAACCATACACACCGGAACCCCAAAAGTATTTCCTATTCGATATAATGGAACAAAGGGAAAGGGAGTACTAAGTTCTCATAATCAACACTACAAACAAATCCAGATTACCAAATTCACGAAATTGAGTTCCCGATTTTAGGATTTTAGCAAATTGGGGTAATTTCTCAATTCTCCCAACCCTAATTTACCAATTTCTTAACATAAACCCTAATTCACATAAATAAGTCAAAAATTTCAATTATGTACCCCAATTATACGTATGTAAAACTCGAATCAACGATTCGTCAACCGTAATTTGTTGACGAATTACTAAATTGCAAGCAAGTAAAGTAAATTTTTTTCTAAATGAATGGAGAAATTAAACAAACCTCATTGAATTTGATGCAGTGGTGAAATATGCGTTAGTTTTGCGGTTCCATTGATGAAGGAATCAACAAACAATTGCAGTTTGTGTTCAATTTAGGGAAGCAGCTTGGTGATTGGGGAGAGGGATGGTTATTGGACAGAGAAATCAATTTGGTTAAATGACTTGGGTGTGTATGGAAATTGTGGTATGATCTCACCCTTCATTTGTCTAAGATTCAAGGGTTGTGAGAGGTTCTCACAGTTCTCATTATGTTAGTGGTTCTCATCGGATCTTGACCCTATATATAATTGGGATCTGGTGAGAATCACTAAGATAATGAGAACCGTGAGAACTCCGCCTTACGAAATTTATTTTTATAAAATGAAGACATTTTTGGGTTCGGCGTATAATTTTATGGCTAGATAACATAAATCTTGGTCGAAAAAATATAAGTTACTGACGGAAATTAAGGTGAAATACGATTTAATAATTTTCATGCACCTAGTAGTCACTATCATGCATCTAACAATTTTCATGCACTTGGTGCTTGTAACACCCGCAAATGTACCCTATTTGTATTTTAAAATATTTTACGGATACTTTTCAGCGATTTTTAGTTTTAGTCTAGAATTAAATTTCCCGTATCTATTTTAGAATTTCCGAGTGCGTTTTCGGACTTTACGCGAGATTCCGAGTAAGTTACGTCTTAAGGCGTTTATGGGCTTTTTCCCATGTTTTTCCACTTACTCCCTCATACTCTCTTTTACATCCTAACTCCCTCATATTCTTCCACTTACTTCTTCCTCACCAAGTGACCACCAAAACCCTAACCTCCATACTTGCTCAAGCTCATAATCAACTCTACTCCTTCATTTCTCGCTCAAATTCACTAAAGTTTTTCTTAATCTCTCCCTCTCATCGTCCTCTATCTTAGTTGGTAATAAAATTACCGTCTTTCTCGCTTTTCAATTTATCCGTCTTTCTCAAAAGTGAATTATATTCATCTTTTATTGTCTAATTGTAGGTGGTGACCTCCAAGACCTTGACAAAGACTACTACTTAGTAGAGGAGGACATTGACGAGGATTGAAGACGCAAAAAGGTAACGGTGAAGGGTTACTCGATATCTTTACGTGTTTTTAATGTGTTTTCTATGTTAGTAATCGTATTTAGAATAGGATTAGTAATCATAGGAATTGTGTTGTTGATGATAGTTGTTGTTAGTTGATAATTGATAATGAGAATTGATGATTTATGATGTTAGTTGATGTTGGTTGTATGAGGTTTGGGTTGAAGAAAGTAATTTTCGTGCATAATATGCCCTAGCCGGCAGACCGGCTGGGGGAGTGGCTGTATATTGTTTGTATTATGTAAAAGTTTTGGTATTACTTTGCTCGCGGCTGGCCGACCGGCAGCCGGTCAGTCGACCTGCTGAGACACATCTGAACTTGCCTTTATTTTCTCGTATGACATTGGTCCCAGCCGGGTAGCCGGCAGCCGGTCCCTTTGACCGGCTGGGAACACACTGTATTTTTAAAGATTTTGGTTCGTGCATGAGGCGCCAGCCGGGTGCCCGGCCGCCGGTCCCCTTGACCGGCTGACACCCTGCTGGAGTTATTTCTTATAATTTCTTAAATCTTAATTTATAATAGTTTGCATGGTTCGTTTATCCTATAAATTTACGTAATGACTTTAAATATTAATTTTTCGAATATATTATATTCCTTTCGCTTGTATCGCATGTTTTGTGACGGTATTTCATATATCCCACTTTGAGTCGGTTTTACACATGTTATAGTTTGAGCACTATTTTTTATGTGCTTTGTACTCTCATTCGCCTAGCTACCTCCACGTTCTTAAGGCTGGAATGTCGGAACGGGAAGTGTATCCTTACTGCTTAATTGCATGTGTTAGTGGGCATATGACGACGTTGTTGGGAGGCGAACACTTTGCGTTGATCGACACGGCCGTCAAATGTTGTATACTTGCGAGGTGGTGTCATTGCATGTAGCGTACCGCTTGTTATGATGCTTGTGCTCTTTTCCGCCTCTTTCGTGAAGGTTGACCGAATTTGGAGTACTCGGCGTCTATGATTGACCGAGTCTTGGATGCGAAATCTTATCGCTTGTCGAATCGGAAAATGTTATTCCGAGAGTCTGGCTAGGTTTAGACTAGGATCGGATATTTATATCGTCGTCCTACCAGGAGGAAATTAGTCTACATATACGAAATGGATTGAATCGTGTACGCGTCCAGGGAAATGCTTATCCCGTGGATGCGATTTTAATCATACAGTTTTTACATGGTGCTAGTGCGTGTCATTTACCGTGAGAGATGTTGTCAACGTATTCGTACGTTTAGATGGATGATTATTTGATTGATTATTTGTGATCGTTGGATGACTTGGCATGGTTTGTTTGTCGAGTCTCAATCTTATAAAACTTATACCGCTAACGGTGAGATGCAAGCCCTAGTGAGTGTATGGTTGCCTAAGAGTGTCTTCCCCGAGGCTATTTATAATCTGATGTGTAGAGTTCATATGTCGAGTTCTATCTTATCAAGTTTATGCCACTAACGGTGAGATGTAAGCCCTAGTGAGTGTATAGTTGCCTAAGGGTGTCTTCCCCGAGTTTGTCTATAACCTGATGATTACGGAATTGTACTTCATCTACCGATATCTTTACATATTGAATTGCCTATTTATTCCTTTCGTATTTCACATGTATATTTATATATGCATGCTTCTATTTTTGTATTACCGTATAAGTATGTTTATTGTGAGATGGCTGGGAGAACCCGGAGTTACTCCCCACTGACTGTGGCGTTCATGTTTTTCATGGATGAACTGGTTGCTTGATTGGTTGGCTTTCTGCTTGTGGTATTTTGGGTTCGGGTGTGAGCTAGCGGGCGTTGGCCTTGATGAATCACCTTTAGACGTTGTTTAGCTAGTTGCTAATCACTTTGATATTTGATAACATTTTGAGAGACTTCGTCTCTTTGTATTATATTCTACTTTGGTTTGAAATTATTTGACATTCCTCGTATTTTTATCTTAGCATGTAAAAAGTTTTTAAAACACTGTATTTTCCGCTATATAAATCACATGCTTGTTATGTTTTATTTCCGCATTCGCGAGGGTTATCACAGTTGGTATTAGAGCCTAAGACGCTCCCGACGCACACATGTGAACCCTAAACTTAAACTACTTGACCTTGAAATAATAAATAAGAGATGGGTAGAAATTAAGGACTTTACTTGGTAGTCTCTTTGTTTATGCTAAGTGTTAGGATAAAATTGTTATATTTTTGTTTCTTATGAAGATGGTTAGACCTCGAGTAGAAGAGAACGTCATTCTTGAGGCTCTTACTCAATTTCTGAGAAACCAACAAGATGCGGCTAATGCTTGTGCCGACCAAGTACCTCCTCATAGAGAAGACAATCGCCAAGGAGGCTATGCTTGGGTGGCTAGCCAAATTGCTAGGAGCAATATTACGCCTTATGGTGGAGAGTCGGACCCTACCGAGCTCTCGGAATGGTTTTGAGAGATGGAGAAGCAATTTGACTTATACCAAGCCCGTGAAGAGGACAAGGTAAGGATTGCTAAGTACTTTCTGGTAAGGGAAGCAGACAACTGGTGGTTGATTGCTAATCCCACCGCTATTCTTGAAATCAATTTCGATTGGGAATGTTTCAAGGCTCTCGTTGAGGACCGATTTTACCTCATGGAGCTCAAGCAGCAAAGACTCAGAGAATTCATCAACTTCAAGCAAGGTGATTTGATGACCCAAGACTTCACCTCTCAATTCAACAAGCTTGCTCACTTTGCACCAAGACTCATCAAGGATGATGAAGATCGAGCTTTTTACTATCGTAATAAGCTTAGTGCTTTGCTCCAAAGTAAAGTAAGGAGGAGCTCTACATCTTTCGAAGAATTGTATGATGATGCCCTTCGGGCCGAGGACTCCATGAAGGCCATTAGAGATGGAGCGAAGATCAAGAATCCATCTCCTTTTCCCTCTTTCAATCCAAGGTCAAACTTCCATGACAAAAGACCTTTCATTCCCTCTTGTTCTAATGCCTATGCTAAGCAGAGGCGTTTCAATGCCCCCCCAAATGCCGATGCTCCCCCTCAAACTCAAGCTCAAAGTCGATTTTGTGACGGTTGTAGGAAACCCTTTCACCCTGAGTAGGATGCTATGATAGACCCCTCTTTTTCTTTTTCTGCAAGAAGCCTGGTCACCGCGTTCGTGAGTGCCCCGATCGTTAGACTCCCGCACCCGGTGCCAAAACTAAAGGATCCAGCTATTTACTCAGCCGAGCCGAAGCCGATGCCGCCCGGAGATCGTGACTGGTAGGTTCACTTCCTTAGATCAACCTAGTCTTCCTTTTCCGCCTTCGTCTTTTCCATCTTATCGTAGTCTTTTGATGATGCCTCCTAGCGTTCCTTGTATCATGTCCGTATTCTTTACTCTCTTGTGAGGTAGTTTTCTTATTAGCTAACGTAAGGAGTTAGTAGGTGTGTTTTGAAGAAGTTTCAAATATGGTACCTACCCGCCCTATTTAGCTAGTTTCATGTTTAGATGATTATAAGGAATTGAGGATAAACTTATGATGAACCTCTCTTAGTGGTTTTAGACTATGAAGCTTGATGTTGCAATATCATTTTGAGGATCGAAATAAGCGTAATGATAGTTGGTTGTTGTGGTTAAGAATTTTAGTGATTACTTTAAATGTTAATTGGGAATTTATTGTCCTTAAATGTTGGACCCTAACAGGGATAATTATTTTGTGGAATTTGGATTGGATGACCAAACTTGAGGAATATTATCATAAGCAAAGACCGATGTATTTTGAGTTAATGAGCTAAATAATTTGATCAACGATCGCATAGCCCCGTGTTCATTGTGAATAATTTAGGGTAATGAGTTTTGGAATAAATTGGATCAAAGGATTTCATGATAAGTCTCTTTTACCTTGTGGTTGTTAGCGATCATTTTTCCCTAGATATAAATATTTTGGTTGATGGTTTCTAGTAAGAGTTTTGATAAGACTAAGAAGATTAGAGTACGTAATGAATCTTTCATCTGGATTGTTAGTTGTGGAATCTACCGTGCCGATGGACTTTAGTAGATACTAATTGAATTTGAATAATTGGGATTTGTTGCTCGAAGTCTCATGATTATGAAATATTTTTGTAGGAATCTAATGATTGAAAATGTTGAGGATAGATTGCACCCTCTTGAGGACTAGCTTACTCGTGAAGTTAGTGATGTCGAGTTACGATCGACGTTTGAATTGTCATAGATGAAAGATAGGTTTGGAGTTCATCCCTCTCTTTTTCCTCAAATTAACCCTTGCTCAATCTGCTACTCTTCAATCCTTCCCCTTTTTGGTCCATTTTGCTCGTTGATTGTACCTGTGACAACCCTCGCGAATGCGGAAATATAAAACATACAAGCATGTGAATTATATAGCGGAAAATACGGTATTTTAAAAACTTTATACATGCAAGATAGAAAAATACGAGGAGTGTCAAAATATTACAAACTAAATAAAAATACCACAAGAGACGTAGTCTCTCAAAGTGTTAACAAAAGACAAAGTAATTAGCAACTAGCTAAACAACGTCTAGAGGTGTTTCATCCAGGGACAACGCCCGCTAGCTCACACCCGAACCCAAAATAGCATAAGCAAAAAGCCATCCATGCAAGCAACCTGTGCATTCATGAAAAACATGAACGCCACAATCAGTGGGGAGTAACTCCGGGTTCTCCCAGCCATATCACATCAAACGTACATAGA